>JAAEAF010004126.1:83796-99780 GCA_011037195.1 Triatoma infestans
GGACCCGGGTTCGAGTCCAGCTGGGCTACCCTTAGATTTTTTTCTTCCTAGAAGCCCCTACAGCTCACTGTCCGGTGATGGACAGTGTTGTCTCTGTAACGAGAGAACACTGTCCGGAGGCCGGCAGTGCATTGAGAAGGCTCCGGGCGCCAATGACCTTAGACGTTGACGCGCCTTAAAGTAAGAAAAAAAAACAGGAGTAAGAGAAAATCGTATGAGTGTTTCACAACAGATTTCTTATGTACTGATTAATTAACTTTCTTATTAATTTCTTTGTATTAAATATTACTGACTTTTACACTAAAATAAACAAATGTAATGTCCCTATAATAAAGATAATTATTTGTATTTATAAAGTATTGTCAAAAATTCAACGATGAGTCATCTAAAATATTAACGATTTCGTAATTAATTCAATAATTTATTTAGAATGAAATAAAAATACAAACAAAATTCAATAAATAAACAAATAATGGAAAAGTTGGAAAAAATTATATTGTCACTACAGAATGGAATGAATCGATCTATTAAATGAATTATATATGTTGTTGAAGTCAATTTGAATAAATAAGTTCCATTATTGATTTTTCTAGACACTATATTAAAGAGAAGAACAAATAAATAAGGATTATTCATTTTATCTTACCAAAATTAAGAATAATTTCAAGTTAATAATGAGAATAAATAAACAGAATTGGAAGGTAATTAGACACTTCTTTGCTACGAATAGTATTTTATTATTTATCAGAAAATAGAAACGAAGCCTTTTAAGTAATTAATTCCTCAATAGAGAGGTAACTACGTTACAGGTGATTAAATAAACGTTATAGTAGATACTCTTGGGCAAAGTTAAAGTAACTTTCCTGTTTTTAAACACAAATAAATGCCAGTAGTTTATGCTTACCACTTATATATTTGATAATAGCAATAAATACGCAAACAGTAAGAACGCACTGCCGCGCTAGAATTATATCAGAACAATGTTTTCTTCGGTAGTTGCCAATAAATGCAACATTTTTTATAGATAATCAAGTTAAAAAGTTTGATTCAAGTAATCAAAATAACAGAAACCTGTTCAACAATAAGAAGATGAATGTACGAAACTGTCTGCTATGGGTACTTTTTATTGGTCCCTTCTTACTGATGACTCCAGCCTAGCCAAGAAAATTTTAATTCTATTTCAGTTTATTAAGATTATTCTGATCAGTTTTGGACTTTTGGAATTTTTCACAATTATTTTATTATCTTCTTTAATTATTAATGATAGTATAATTAACATAAAACTTATAAATGTATAAAATTAGAAAAGAAATTAATGCAATGAAAGGGAAGTTATAGATTAAGAGAAAAAAATTTTGGGTGAGGGTAATTCTCGTGACAATTTATTTTATTTATTTATTTGTCTGTGGGGAGAGGAGGGACCAAATCCTACGCTATCCAAAGCCCCTGCAACTTGTAATTTTTACTTAATAAAAAAAAATGTTGAAAATTTAAAAATCTAAGTATCCCTCAGATTGGTGATGGGAAACCATTACAAACGTAGCTTTTAAACATAGTTCCTACCTTAATTTGACAACATCGTAGATATACCAAGCAACACTTTCATCAAGTCGGACAATAGTACTAGTTAGAAGTGTAAAGGTAAGCCTAACACATTCTCTAGATACTCCTAAAATCAACTTTTCCAAAGGCGTCGTAAAATCCGTTCAACGAAAAAACTAGATTACATACGAAAATGGGGCCACAAGAATGTAGCGACACCTTATAAGTGCCCTTATACACCGAGGGACTAAAAATTATGGCTTCACCTTCAGTTCTTAAGGGCCGTCCAAGCGCAAGATTAAAGTGAATGTAAATAAATAATATTCTCAAAGGATATGGGACCCGCTGATGAAATTTTTCGCTCAGTAATTCCCTCTGAATTCTAGTTTAGAAACTTCTGGCTAATTATTATTATTTGTCTGTTGGGAGGGACCAAATCCTACGCTATCCAAAGCCCCACTCGGCCCATATAGCTACCGCAAGAAAAACAACAACAAACCGAGTCTAGAATAAATATCTAGACCCGGATCTAATCCATCTAAGATTCACCGCAGTCCGAACAAATCGGACAATAACCTTAAGGAGAAATAGCCTAGGCTCTTCCACAGACATCCTGCTCCGACCAAAGGTTCTGAACCTAATCTCTTCATAACCCAGACAATCTGTCATAAGATGGATGGGTGTTTTCTCCTCTGTCTCACAGACTCTACAAAATGATCTCCCATTAGGTAGAGATGTCTCCTTAAACCACAATGTCCACTAAGGGATCCAACCAGATACCTAAGAGAGCTCCGTGAAAGACACAGCAACGTCTCTCTAATAGCCCTGTCCGTACCCCCATGAACATTTCCAACCAACTGAGCTCATCCATAAGGATGAATGCTGAGAAGCTGTCCATGATTGGAAGCCTACAGAGATGTGCCAGAAGACAAGCCAACAGCAGGCTCGGGGACCAATGAAAGGGAGAGAGCCATATCTACCAAATCTATCCACCTCCTCATTCCCAAAAATTCCCATGTGACCAGGTGCACCCAGACTAGAAGCACATCCTTCAGAGATGAAAGTTCTTCCAGTCTTTTAGAACATTCGATCATCCACCTGGAAGAGAAGACACATGAAGTCAGCGCCTTCAGCGCAGCTTGGCTGTTCAAGCAGATACAAACACCGTTTAAGTTAGTGTTACGTACCCTTTCATCCAAGTTAGAACAAAGAATAGCATAAACCTCAATCAGGAAGACTGTGGTCCATTCACCAAGAGATACTACCAAATGATTTCCGGTCTCGAAATAGACCTAACATCCATTCTGGAACCGTCCGTGTAACACCGGAGATAATTATCAGTATCACACCAGATGGACCCAATCTTGAATAATCTTCCCAAGCATGTAACCGAATAGAAGGTAAGAATGCTCGAAAACAAAAGTCTTCAACATTCTATCAGAAGGAATTCGTGACAATAATAAAATCATTTCTATACTCTTATTTTTAACTATCTTTTAGCAAAATTCGATTTTTTACTGAAAAAGTAATCTTTTTGAGCATCTCTCCAACTTTAGAATAAATTTTAAGTAAAATGAACCTCTTTTTCACGATTGAAATTGGATATAATTGGAAAATGATCTGGATGTATGTGAAAAGAATATCCCAAAAACGAAAAGTTGCAGGAAGCACAAACTTGGTATTCCATTTAGATACTATTGCATCTGACACGAAGATTTTGGACAAAATTCATAAACCGGAAGTATCACTTTATTGAATGTATTTTCTTATTTGTTCGTGACTTTCTCGAAAACGGCCCAAACGATTTTCTGTAAACGTGATGTATCAACTACACGTACAAAGAGCTATAACTTTTATCAGAATCATTTCCCCGATAAAATTTCATTTAAGGGCACTTTCTGGGGAGATATGAGGTTATGGTTTCCTCTAAAGTGCTATTTCAGTTTATTATACAATTTTATCATCTAAATAATATTAAATATCTTGTCGAAACCGGAATATCTTTGAAGAAAATCGGATGACCGGAAGTGAAATTAGTTTTCCGTTTTCCGCTATTTTCTCTAAAACTGCTCCAACGATTTTCTTCAAATTTAGTAAATCAACTACACATACAAAAAGCTACAATTTTGATTTGAAGCATTTTCTCCGGAAAAATTCATTTAAGGGGACTTTTTGGAGGTGAGGCGGGTTCATGGTATCCTCTAATGTGTTATTTTAGTTCAACAAAGTGCTATACAATTCTGAAAAATTAAATAATATTAATTAGAAATACATAAATTTTTCTAAAATTCCCAGTTCTAAGAAAAATCGATTGAGCGGAAGTGCGACTATACTGAATAGGTTTTTAAGTTTGTTGTGATTTCCTCCCTAAAAATGCCGACATTTTTAAACACTAATAAGAATTGTAAGTGTGAAGAAAATTAAAATTTGTCATTTCGCAGTAAGAAAAGGTTGTATGAGTGTTTCACACGAGATTTTTTTTGGTAACCATTTGTATCAAAATTATATTTGGGCTCTTCATCCACTTTTAGTACTTTAATGGCAAATTATATCACCCTCAAGAAAATTTGCAGTAAAGGAATTTATCCTAACCTAATCTAACCTAACCTGTCTTTATTTCAAAACTATAATTTAAAACAATGAATATTCTTTATGCAATTATTAATCAATGCAATAATTATAAAATGGATGGAAGCAAATATTAGAATCTAAGTAAATTAGTTAATACAATGGAAATTAAACCAATCCATTTTTATTTGTTATAACAAAAAATGTAAGCACAAATATGAAAGTAATAAACAATTAAATGTTTAATAAAGATTGTAATTATACTTACTTAAAGATGCAATTATTTCATAAAATGATGAAAGGCCTGAACTGAATAGCACAGAGAACATAATCTTCCATACTAATTTAAATATATAACCCCATTTTTACAAACACAAAACTAATTAATTTAAACTTAGAATACTTAAAAGCAATTAATATGAACAAGTTGTACATTAAAAAAAAAAAAAATGTAAAATTTCAAACAAAAAACGTAATTAAACCAATGGTCAAGGTTAACTGTATGTTTATAACTGCTGTTAACTAGCAACAGCTGATTAAATAAAGGATGTATGTAAGGATATTAAACAGTGCTACCAACGTATTAGGTAATTGAATTTTCCTGTCAACAATATAATATAAATATTATACATTTGTGTTATGTTGAAAACTAATGATGTTAGATAATACTGTTATTCTATACCAGCATGAATAAAAACACATTCCGATCACATCTCCCCTATTCACGTATTATCTAATTACCCGATTATTCTTTATTACATTAAATTTTCACGTCATTTTTCCTTTAGTTCAAGGTCGTCAGTAGTGTAGTAGTGGTGAGATGTAACTTCATTTGATGGGTTACTTTCTATAAATAAAAGAAGTTAATAAAATGTCTTTCTATTCAAATGAATTTAATGAACATTTAGAAAACTTAAAAAAAAAAAAAATCTGGTGTGAAATACTCACACAACTTTCCCTTAAAATTGAACTTTTCCACAAAATTGAAACTGATAGATTTTATAGTTAGTATACCGAAATTCGTAGGTGTTTATATGGAGAAAATCGCGAAAACTGAAAAAAAAACTGTTCATTAAATCCGCACTTCCGGTTTTACTAATTTTCTTGACACTCGTAAGTTTGGCAAATTATTTATTTCTAATTAATTTTGTTTAGATGGTAGAATGGTATAATCATCTAAGTTAGCAGTTTAGAGAAAAACCTAACCCCACCTATCCCCTAAAAGTGCCCTTAAATGAATTTTCTCAGAGAAATGTTTAAAATAAAAGTTGTAGATCTTTGTATGTTTAGTTTATAGAAGAGGTTTCAAGAAAATCGTCGAAACTATTTTTGAGAAAATCGTGAAAAAGTGAAAAAAATCATTTAGTAAAGTAGTAAAGTAAACCGCACTTCCGGTTATTCGATTTTTTTCAAACTCGGAATTTCCACAACATATTTAATTCTAATTAACATTATTTAGATGACAGAATTGTCTAAATAAACTGAAATAAGCACTTACTGAAAACGTACCCCCTCCCCTATATCTGCCTAAATAATTTTCCAGTGAAATGTTTCAAATAAAAGTTGTAGCGCTTTGTATGTGTGTTTTTGTACCAAGTTTGAATAGAAAATCGTCGGGGGCCATTTTTTTGAAAAAAGAAAAAACGTAGAAAAGTAAAAAAAAAAAACTAATAAAGTGGTACTTTCCGATTGTGAATTTGACCAGATAACGTACTGTCAGATCCCATGATGATACTATACGGAAATATCAATTTCAACTGCTACGATTTTTCGTTTTTGAGGTATGCTGTTTCACAATACGTACACACACATCCACCATTTGTTAAAACCACTATTTTGGGCTCAGGGGACCTCAAAACGGATAGTCCGGTGAAAACTCGATTATAGAAAATTTTGAACACGATTACAAACGTCTTCTTCCTCTTAACTAGGAGTAAGCAGAAAGTAAGAATTATAAAATATGATGAATAATAGATACACAGTGTAGGAGAATTTTTTCTTTAGTATTTCGCAGCAAGTTTCCTATAAATTTAATATTTATTTTGGGCGTGTTATATCCTCTTTTGTATGACCCAATTGTAAAAAATGATGTATTTTATGTTTGGCTCGGTATGGAACAATACAGCACCAGGTCTCGATTGGTGATGCTTTTGATTCTTTTAAAAAATAAAGTGGTCACAGTAAACGCACTTCCGGTTATCCGATTTTTTCCAACTCAGAATTTCAACAACATATTTAATTCCTAATTAACATTATTTAGATAACAGAATTGCTAATAACTAAAAATAGCACTTTAGATGGAACCTAACTCCACCCGCCCCTAAAAGTCCCTTAAATGCATTTTTCCCGGAAAAATGTTTCAAATAAACAGTTGTAGCTCTTTGTATGTGTGTTGATGTTAAATTTAAAGAAAATCGTCAGAGCCAGTTTTGAGAATCGCAAAAAAGTAATATAAATCCACCTAGTACATGGTACTTTCCGGTTGAGGTAATTTTGAACAGATAACGCTACTGTCAGATCCCTGGAGATACCTAAACGTATAGCAATTTCAACTCTCTACGGGTTTTTTCCGTGTTTTGAGCTATTCTGTTCACATACATACATACACACACACACACACACACACACGACAAGCACACACACACAAACACACAACCATTTGCTACCAAACACTTTTTTTGGACTCAGGGGACCTCAAAACGGATATTTCCGGGAAACCCTCGATATCGGAAAATTTGACACGATTACAATACTTCCTCTTACTAGGGAGTAAGAAAGTAATAAGGCCTAAAATTGGCACTACTAGATTGTAGTCTTATTCAATAAAATAGTCGTTCTAAATTCTTAGTCAAAAATTATTTTTTTGTGTTATATAATCAAGGCGATAAATATGACCCAGTTAATTACAGACGTATCACATTAGCCATTTACATTTTGAAATTATTTACACCGATTATATTATCCCGTCTAATAATTTGGGACTCCACTTTGAATTTGTTAGGGAAATCTGGTATGAAACAATCACATAATTTTCCCTTACTCCTAAATTAATTCAATTTAATCAAAAAGATTTCCTTTAAAATGGTCATGTTTAGTGGGTTGGGCTGGCCAGGAAAAATGCTGGTGTGGATTTTACTTGTATGTATATAATAGATTTTAGAAGGAGAGAAAGTTTAGTGAGAAAGGGTTTTTGAGAAATAAGGTAGAACAAATGCTGTACTCTATACAATGAAAGAGAGACACAAAACTGCCAGGATTTTACACTAAAATTAGTAATTAGGTAGCGAGAGATTTAGAGTAAGTAAAGAGGAGGGTAGTATTTGGTTGCTGACGCGTTGTAACTGTTGTATAAACTGTCCTTCTGTAGGGCTAGCTTGCTGTATATATATATATGGAGTGTCCCACTCCAGTCTGGCCTAAGTAGCGGGAGAGATTCTCAATTTTGTCTCTCTCTCTCTCTCTCTCTCTCTCTCTCTCTCTCTCTGCTTTTCTCGGATATAACATATACTTAAGTGGCCTTATGTGGAGCGCTCTATACAAAAAAACCAACAAAGCTTTTGTAAATTTAAATTTAAACTATTCCCAGTGTCAGACCTCCAATACCTCTAGAACATAATTTTTTTTCAAGAAAACGATTCAAATAAAAGTGATAGGTTTCCATCTATGCAGCAAGCATTCCAAGTTTAAAAGAAAAATCGTTGTAGCCGTTTTCGAAAAGAAATTCCAAAAAACTGAAAAAAACCTATAACATCCCCCTCCCCAATTTATTCTGTTAATCAATTTTCTTTGAATTTGGAATTGTATCAATACTTCTAATGTTTATTAATATTTGTAAGTGGTAAAACCCTATATTATACTGTAATGATACTTTAGAGGAAAGCATAATGCTACAGTTTCCCACGGAAACCCTTAAAGAAAATCAATTTACCCAGGATAATGTTTCAAATAAAAGTGATAGGTATTTATGTCAGTGAACAAGTTACGGGAATACCAAGTTTGAGCTTCCTCAAAATCGATTTTTCATTTTTTTTTCTAAGATATTCTGTTGACACACACACAAAACATTATTTTCATAATCAAGGGGGGGCCCCAAAACATATATTTCCAATGAAAATTCAATTTCGAGAACACTTTGGCCTACTAGGTATAAGAGAAAATAAATAGAAAGATTTACATTTCGTGATAAGAAGACATTTCTTTCTTTCTTTCGATTATTTATCCATTTCTAAATAAATAACATGCTAAAAGTTTATTTTATTTAAATGTAAAAGCTCTTAGTAAAAAAGTACATAATCCAGGTTTGAAACAATTTGAAAAAGAATTGATTGCTTCTAAATTACGTAATATTAAGTTTGATATTGGGCCTATTACTAGGCAATATTCATGTAAAATTGACAAGAGCAAGATACTGGGCATGAGAAAAAAAAAATCGAACAACTAAGTAGAATAATAAAGTGTAGTATAGTAAAGTCGTAGTATCGAAATGACTTTCGGAAGTATTGTATTTTGTGTGTGTGTGTGTGTGTGTGAAATATCACAAAAATCGAAAATCACAAATATACACCCAAAAGATATTACCATGGGTTCTGGCAATAAGTTATCTGTCTATGGAAAATATTCCATTTTACTCAATTGCAGTCAACAGTTTTTTACCTTCTCTTATACCTGGTAAGAAGAAAAATGGCGCTCGTATCAATTTTCAAAATTGATATTTTTATTGGAAATGTTAGTTTTGAATCCCCTGAGTATGCCAACATTGTGTGTGCGTATGTGCGTGTGAACTAAATATTCCAAATACGAAAAATCGCAAGAAGCTCAAATTTGGTATATCCATTTAGGTACTACCACCGCATCTGACACTAAGGTTTCAGACAAAAATCCATCAACCGAAAGTTGCGACTTTTTTTAAAGTTGTTTATTTATTTTTTTCAGTTTTTGTAATTTTATCGATTTTCAGTTTTTGTAATTTTATCGAAAACAGCAAAAAAGATTATTTTTTATTTTTTTTAAACTTCGTATACATCTACTTGGCGCCTCTCTTCCATTCATTGGTCCTGAACCTGCTTTTGGCGTGTCTTCTGGCACATGTCTGTCAGGCTTCCAGACATGGATGGACAGCTTCACAGCATTCATCCTTATGGATGGGCTCAGTTGGTTTTCGGCAGTCCAAAATGCTCATCGGGGGTCCGGACAAGGCCATTAGTGAGACGTTGCTTGGTTTTTCACGGAGCGCTCTCAGGCATCTGGTTGGATCTCTTACTGGCATGTGGTTTCTTACATAGTTATGTTACCTCTAGGGAAATGAGTCAAAATTGTGTCCGTCTGTTGTGATATCTGAATACCTCCGGGGTTTACACGAACTATTTCCAGATGGATGGTACCGGTCTATTTTGAGACCGGAGATAATTTGGCAGTATCTCTCTCTTGGTGACTGTGATCACAGTCTTCCAGACTAGGTTTTATTATGCTATTCTTTTTTTTGTATCTGGATGAGAGGTGCTTGTAACACGAACTAAAAGGTGGCTTGTATCTGCTCGGGCAGCCAGCTGCGCTGAAGGCGCTGATTCGATGTGTCTTCACTTGCAGTTGGTTTAGAATGGTTGTTGTTGTTTTTCTTGGGGTAGCTATATTGTAAGACTTTCTTCTCTGAGATATGCTTCTAGTCTGGGTATCGGGTCACATGGGAATTTTTGGGAATGAGGAGGTGGATAGATTAGCCAAATTAGGCGCCCCTCTCCCTTTCATTGGTCCCGAGCCGACTGTTGGCTTGTCTTCTGGCACACCTCTGTAGGCTTCCAATCATGGGCAGCTTCACAGCATTCGTCCTTATGGATGAGCTGGATAGATTTGCCAAATTAGGCGCCTCTCTCCCTTTCATTGGTCCCGAGCCTGCTGTTTAAAGAGACAACCCTACGTAATGGGGCTCATGCCGGATCCATTTTGTAGAGTCTGTGAGACAGAGGAGGAAACACCCATCCATCTTATGACTGATTGCCTGGGTTGTGAGGAAATTACGTTCAGGACCTTTATAGTGTCCTGTGGAAGAGCTTAGGCTATTTCCGCTTAAGGTTATTGTCCGATTTAATCGAACTGCGGTAAATCTTAGATGGATTAGATCCGGGTCTGTTTACACTGTGGTAAACACTATCATTTTTCATGGGCAACCGAACTAAATATATTTTCTTGTTGGCAGATAGTTGATTGCTTGTTTATTAGCAGTTGCTTAAAGTCACTCTTTGAGAGTTCTGTTGTCCACTCCTCGATAATATTTTTTTGTTTTCGTATTTTTTTACTACTTGTTTATTTGCAACGGGTACATCTATATACATGAGCAAAAGTGTCTTTACAGAATACTTATATACAAGTAGTGTTCACTGAATTAGCTCAGCGCCATAATTGGGTTAATATGATAAAAGAAACCACAATGCTGGAATTCTCTAGGTTCAAGGTGGAGGTTGCAAGCGATGAGATCATGGGGCGAACTTCGTTTTAAAGACGTAGAGGATTATCATGATGGGAGAGTGCAGTGATTGGACGAGAGGATTCGAAAGAAATCGGGTATGGAATAATTCGTAGATACAGTGAACTTAAGATTATGCTGCAAGATGAGGTTAGAGACATAGTAAGATACGTTGACTATTCGGCGAAAAAATTTGAACTAGAAGGATTTTGTAGGTTGTACCATTAGAAAGTTTGTCGAAACCCACAATTCTGCTCTTTAAGTCCCTATTCGTTGAAATAGTGTTTCGTAAATTAAGAGTTTGTTTCGTACAGACAAAATGGATTTAGATCCAAAATGACATTGCTGACATTACTTCGTAGCTATTTAGTATTGTTAAATTTACTTCTCCATTTCTGGCATCAGGCTTTTTTGAGCTCAAGGTGTTTTTGTACAGTAGTAGAGGTGTGAATAGATCACAGAGGGACGATAGATGGTGGCTGGTAACAGTAAGCTCTTGGAACCTATAGGCAGATATCTTGACTTGAGTGGTCTTGGAATGTTCTAATACAGCACTAGATACGTAATTTCAAAGACTTTATGGAGTTTGCTTGAGAAGTTGCGGTTCTAAGAAGGATTAGACGGATTAGAGTTCTGCCTCCCCGAGGCAAGGACGGTAATTTGCCTACTATGTAGGCAAGGCCAAGTTACCATAGGACCGTGAATAATAATAATAAAAGAAAAAAGTAGTAGAGACGTGAGTAGGATAAGTATGGGAAGATAGAATAGCGGTCGATAATACTAAGCTCTTGATGGGGTGGGTGTTGGTGTAGTGGTTATAAGCATGGACTTGTAAGTGGGAGAACCCCAGTTCGAGTCCAGTGTATAGCTGCTAAAATTTATATTTGTTTAAAAAATGTTAAAAGTAAAGTAGGTGCTTCTGCCTCCGTCCACGACACCTAATTTAGTAGTTTGACGTTAAGCCCGCCTGAAAAAATAGGCATTACTTTACTTTACTTCACTTTTTACTAAGCTCTTGAAATCTGTTGGCAGACTTCTTGATGATTGCTTATAGTGGGCTTACAATGCCTTATACAGAAGTAGAGGCTTGAGCAGGGTCAGGGTTGGATATTGATGTCGATAATACTAAGCTCTTGAAAGCTGTTGGCAGACTTCTTCACATCTTGATTGCTTTTAGTAGTCTTAGAGAGTTCTTGTACAGTAGTAGAGACGCAAGTAGGCTCACAGTTGGAAAATAGTAAGCTTTTGAAAGCTGTGGCAGACTTATTGACTTCTTTATTGCTTATAGTGGTTTCAGAATGCATCAAAGTTGTTGTACGACTGTTGAATGTTAGTTTTAGATAGGCTAAAGACTTGAAATTGTTGGGCTTTTGTTTCGATTTTCGGTAATTTGAAGATTATTTGCTATTCGTCTATTAAGCTCAGTTCTTGAATAAAATCCATTGAATGTGCGCGTAGGGCCGATGCTAGCGCTGATATGACTAGCAGTATGACACTTGTTGCCCGCTGAGGTGATTTTCTTCAATATAGGACTGTGAAGTGGGATCCGAGTCATTGTTACTCCCTATTTAGGCAAAATAGTGAGGGAGAATTCCATATAAATAAAGGCGAGCTAAATAAAACAGGGAAACAGTTTTAGAATAGTTATCGACACCAGTCAGTCAAAATCATTCTACTTTCTATTCTCAGCCAATCTGTCTCTCTCTTAATTATTCTCTCGCTACCTTATTCTCAAACATCATTCAACAAGTATAATATCTCATTAAAGTACAAGTATAAAGTCTCCATTAAATTACAACAGTGTTCTTCAGTGCATCTATTCTATTTCTGCTTAACATTCTTAAATTTCTCTCTATTCTCTCCTTCCCACATCAATCACAACTGTTTATTCCATTACATCCATTTTAACTGTATTGTCCTTATAATAAGGGTATTTGAAACATAAACTTCTAAATCCCTTGCTCTAAAGTTAATGATTGAATTCTGATACAAAAGAAAATATCGATTCAGGACATAAAAAAAAAATTAGTTAAATATAATAAGAAAAAATTGTCTTAGTATGTGCTACACACAGTTAAGAAAAAAAAATTACCGATAGAGTTGTAACAATTCGTTTCCAACGTAGATTAACAGATCATATAGCTATATGATTACACTTATATTTGCATTATAGAAAAAAAGAGGTGTTTAGAGGCGGAGCCCTCTCTATTCGAAGAAGTATATAGAAATTTTAGTAGTCTCACACTTTAGTTATTGGTTTAAAAAGGTATATTTATTAGATAATTTTCAATTTTAATTAAATAGTTTATTTGAATAGTTGATCGTTACAATTCACTATTTTATTGTTCATTTTCCTTCATGTCATAAAGGTAACTATCCTAGAAAAATACCTGTAGCACGCAAAGTTACAACTTTTTACAACCAACAATTTTTTTACTTTTTTTTTGTTTTGTTTTATAAAATTTTACAATATGTTATCACGAAATAGTAAAATATCATCAACTTTGATCACGTGAATATACTTTCCTAAAGCACACACCTTTCCTATTTTAATTATTATGTACATACATTTTCCCATTGTTGGGGGAGGGAAAAAAAAAATCTGAGGGAAAATTTTATTTTTCTTTTAAACTGCATTCTCAGATTTTTAAATTTTCAAAACATTTAGTTGTATAGGAACCATAAAGAATATTTAAATGATTTCTTTTCTTTTTTTTTTATTGGCTTTTATTTGTATGTAGAACAGCAATAATACAAGACAAACATGCAAATATGTTGTAGGGAAATTCAATGAATTGAAGCAGCCATCCAGTGTTTGCTTCTCAATTTTGTGTTCATTCTAGGAGAAAGTTCCGGAGGCTATCATCAGATGCTTGTGCAATAGATTAAAGCTGTCTGTTGAGAAAATTCGCCATACAAGCACTGGCTTCAGTTGCCAACAAGCCTGATAAAATAGTGCCTTCTAGGAGCACTTTAGCTAATATTACCTCTCTGTTACACCCATTGGAGTAGACTCCAACTTTGAGAGCCAAGCTTCCTCCCCACCCCCTAGAAGCTGCCTCTAGCTTTCATCAAGAACTAGGGAGAAAGGGCCGGCAACCTAAGGACTCCAGCAAATCACAAGATCAATCTTGAAGAGTTGAAATAAAGAGCTAAACCAACACTTGAAGGAAGAAGAAAACAGCTAGCCAAGCATTCGTGAGCTTCCGGAGAGTTGACATATAAACAAGCCTTCAAGAGTCATTCAAGAATCTGCTTGTAACAAGCAACCACTTGTCTAAACTCACTCTCTGCCGAACTCCTTTTATTTTACAATCCAGCAAGTCTTTACCAAATAGCCACACTAGCTAACTACAATTAGAAATAGCAAGAGTTATAACTAGCCACACAGCTCTTCACACTGCGACCCACATCAGCCAACGCCACCATTAATCATTCAACACTAACATCATAACTCGCTCGATCATTGTATCCTCTATTTACTATTCCTTTTTGACAATTACCATTTAAATATTAATATTAAATATGCACAGTATCATTTGTGTGTTCATTTTCATTTTTCCTCAACCTTCTTCCAGCAAATTTCACCAAAAGTGAGAGTTGCAGAATTGGTTTTTCAATGTTTTGGGTTTGTTTTTTTTTTCGGAAACGGCAACAACGATTTTCTTTAAACTTGGTATGTTTACTACATAGAGGAAAATGTATCATTTTTATTTTTATCTTTTCCCAGAAAAATTGTTTGTAGGGAAGATTCTCGGATCCTGTCGGTGACTTTAAATTTAAACTGCCGCACAACCTTTTGACCAGGACGCTGTCACGGGTCATTTTCAGATATACATGTATAATCCCCGTGTCACCTTTTTCATTGCAAGCCCAGTTAGTCGTTTCTAAATATTATTGTAAATTTTAAAGACAATTTCCAGTTAAATTATACTAATTGTACAGAAAGAGAAAGTTGTGTGCTAATTTTATATCAGACTATTTAAGATTTTAGAGATTTCAATATTTTTAATTTCTTTTAAAAGTTCAATTTCGAAAACTCACCCAAACACGGATACCCCCCTACCACACAATATGCAGTAGAGTGAATCTTAAAAGACTATTGAACACTTAAATACTATTAAATCAAACACTAACCAGTAGTTAAAGTGATTATTGTTAAAACGATTAAGATAAAACCATTTCACACTTAACCTAAATCAAACGATCGACCTCTTTTAGGTTAAAATTCATGACGTCAGTTAGGTATATATTCAAATTCAAATCAGACCATTACCCAAAGATATTAATTCGCCCTTAGTAAGATTAGCTTATATTTTCAGTGGGTTTATAATTAACTATTATTAGGAAGTTTGAATACTTACGGACACTTGATATGTACTACAACTACCTCTAATAACACGAATAGAAATAAGAACTGTTATTAATCTTTTCACAATATTATTTTAACATGCACATTATTGGAATATTTATTCATGCAAGTGTAATGAAATATAAAGAATTTACATATTTACAATGCATAGATGGGCGATAACACCATTATTTAAATATAAATTTCTGGTCAATTTCGAAAATCAGGCAAGATCGTAATAGTTCCTCTTACTAGGAGTAAGAGAAAGTAAAAAAACAGAAATCTGGTGTGAAACACTCACACAACTTTCTCTTACTCCCGTTCTCAAACTTATAATTGACAAATGCTATAGTTTGTGTACCAAATATAACGAAAATCGTCGAAAACTGAAAAAAATGTTCAGTAAAAGCGCACTTCCTGTTTACTAATTTTTTTTTTTGAAACTCGGAATTTTGGCCATCTATTTATTTCTAATTAATTTTGTTTGGATGATAGAATTGTATAATCAACTATGATACCACTTCAAAGGAAGCTGTAAACACACCCCTCCCCTAAAAGTGCGTAAATGAATTTCCCCAGTGAAATGTTTTAAATAAAAGATGTAGATATTTGCATGTTTTGTGTATATAAGAAGTTTCAAGAAAATCGTCGGAGCCATTTTTGAGAAAAAGATGAAAAAGTGGAAAAAAAAAATCATTTAGTAATGTGTTAAAACAAAAACCGCACTTCCGGTTATCCGATTTTTTTCAAACAAGGAATTTCAACCACATATTTAATTTTAATTGACATTATTCAGATGACAGAATTGTCTAATAAACTGAAATAGCAGTTAAGAGGAAAACCTAATCCCACCCCTCCTTCAGTATTGCCTTTAAATGAATTTTCCCGGAAAAATGTTTCAAATAAAAGTTGTAGCTCTTTGTATGTGTAGTTGATATAGAAGAAAATCGTCGGAGCCATTTTTTAGAAAATCGCAAAAACATAAATAACCACCTAGTAAAGTGGTACTTCCGGTTGAGGAATTTTGACAGATAACGTACTGTCAGATCCCATGGTGATACCT
>JAAEAF010004127.1:0-79934 GCA_011037195.1 Triatoma infestans
AAAAGTAAAGTAAAGTAATGCCTATTTTTTCAGGCGGGCTTAACGTCCAACTACGAAATTAGGTGTCGCAGACGGGGGCGGAAGCACCTACTTTACTATAAACATTTTTTAAACAAATATAAAATTTAGCAGTTATACGCTGGAATCGAACTGGGGTCCTCCCAGTTACAAGTCCATATTCATAACCACCACCAACACCCGCCCCTTAAGTAAAGTAAAGTAATGCCTATTTTTGTCAGGCGGGCTTAACGTCCAACTACCAAATTGGGTGTCATGGAAGGGGGCGGAAGCACTTACTTTACTGTTAAGATTTTTCATACCAATATAAAATTTAGCAGGTATACGTGGGACTCGAACTGTGGTCCTCCCACTTACAAGTCCATGCTCATAACCACTACACCAACACCCGCCCAATTGAACTAGCAATCTCCAAATTCACACAGTAGCGCTTTAACCAACTCGGCAACTGGCCACTTCTGGAACAACAAAGTATTGCAGTGATGTTATTTAATTTAATATTTTAAATAATTCACAGTTTAGTTTATGAGATACGAATTAATTTACCTACTAGTGATTTGGAGTGTATCTGTTTGCCAAAACAATTAGTTGGCATTACACACAAATCCATCATCCTTAATAAGTACCTGAATTGTCCGTAAAATTTTTAATCAGATGACGTACTTGGATTTTCCAATACTCATTTCATTAACCAGCGTTCGTATGCTGAGAGTGAAATAATATTAAAGATAAATAATACTAAGATTCGATGGATTCCACTTACCAAAAACATAATCGACATTATATAGAAATGTGAACGGCTTGTCCTGTGTGTTAGCGAGGGGGCCATTACTTTGATGGATGAAGATAATTCTTCGTTTTGGAGTTGCCGAGAGAAGCTTAATATAAAAACGATAGAAAGATGGACCCAGACGGATTGAGTGACCGAGAGAGAGCGTGATAGTAAATGATTAAGATTGAGATAGGAATTAAATATAAAAGATTGGAAGCAACTTGTGGTAGAAGGGGCAAAGCCGATTTAGCAGATCATTTCTAAAAATTCAGACAGCAAATCCTTCGTGATAAGATAAATACATATATATTTTATTTGTTGAAATATAATAAAAACTATTTATTTATTTACTATTTCGTTGAAGATATTTAATCAAAATCTTAATTTATAGATAAAATACTAGCGGTGATGGGTATATAAATTGTGCACTAACTAATCGCCTACAATAATCACTCGCTTTATTATAATATTCAAGATAATGTACTTAGTAAAAAAATTAATAAAACCTGGTGTGAAACGCTCTCTTTCTGCAATTCTTTCTTTTTACAATCATTACAAAATGTTTACTAAAAGGGGCTTGCAATACATATAAAGGTGCTTATATTGTAAAAAAGCATTTTATTTCTTTACCTGAAAGTGACTACATTATATGTCAGTCCCCTGTCTCAAATCCTTAGCATATAACGGCTGCTTAAATTTAAACCTAGCCCAACAGATACCTCATAATTCTATTAAAATTGATTATTTCAGAAATCACATAACATGACTATTTCTTTTTATACTTCAAATTTTACTCATTCTTTTCTTAAAATAAATATAGAAGTGTTAAAGGGATAACCATGCAGATAGTAGAATGATTACATTATAGTCTAGAAGAGAACACCACTACAATTAACCAACCCCATATAACATTTGAAATTTAACGTCACAAATTCGAAGGAACTAACTAAAATCAGTTTTCGGAATTCCATATAAAAATATGTTTATATATGTGCCGTTAGAATTCCAAATTTAAAGGAAATCGTTACACTCGTTTCCGGATTCTGCAAAGTCGCACTTCCGGTTAACTGATACTCTACCAGAGCTTCTAACCTATACTAATATTATACATTATATGGTAGTAGTACTTTTGAGGAAAGCTTAGCGTTACTGCTCCCTCCCCCAGAAACCCATAACAATCTATTTTCCTGGGGAAAATGATTCAAATAATAGTGATAGGTCTGCTAGGTAAGCAAAGTTTAAAAAAAATCTTTGGGGCCGATTCCCACTAGAGTTACACTTTTGATTGTATGAATTTTGTGTTAGATAGTAACTGAGTACCATATTTCAGCTTCATTCGATTTTTAAAATATTTTGTTCAAATTACTTATAGACCAATCACTAAAAAAATTTTTTTGCGTATTATGGAGATTTAGGAGCAACACTTCAAGATTCTATAAAAGTGATCTTGACACTGGCATCTGTCGACATATTTACTGGCATCTGTCAACCAATACACGGCAATTAGATCTAGCTAAAAATATTATAATAGTAATAATATGTCTTAATATAATCCCAAAGACAAAAGAAAAAGTAAAAATACAAAATAAAACTGATTACAAAACCATTAAATGTTAGAAACAAATGCTTTTGTATTTTATATTAGTGATAATAGTGTAAAAAGATGAATTCTACAAATGGCTGTGACTGGGACACGCAACCTGGCTTGATTATTTTGTTCTCAAGTTAGACAGCGTACTGGCGTGTCCGTTACATCAAACAGGCTAAAAGGATACTGTTAGGTCTTGCCGTGAATCTATCTACATTCTTCATTTTGTCATAGCAATGGTATTTTGAAAGGAAAAATCAACATTCTTAACTAAAAGTATTGGAATTTATTAATTTTAACTTTCTCATACTGCTCTATGAGGAAGTATTAGGAACGTGTAAAATTTTAAAAATGAGTTTTCACCTGGTATGTGCTTTGAGATCACCATACTACGATAAGCTTTTTAGCGAATGGTATGTATGTGTCATTGTGTATGACTGAGTAGTCTGAACACAATCTCAAAAACGGAGTAAAAGAAAGTCATGTTAGTGTTTCAAACAGAATTTTTTTTTTCATTTTATCGCGATTTTATTTAAATGACACCAACGATTTTCTTTAAATTTAGGAAAAAACTACATATCTAGGGGAGAGTCCACCAGTGCTGGAGCTTAGATTTGCTTGTCCTAAGAGTCACTATAGCTCGTTTTTCGGTGAAGGGCTGTGACGAGAGAAATACTATTAAGCCGGCCACCAAACAGGAGAACCTGCCAGTTATCATCAGTGACGGGCTGTTTCAACCCGTAAGTTCACAACATTGGAAAAGAAAAACAGCACTATGTGTTGATACATTCTCAAATTCAACGTTGTTTGAAAACATGCTGGAAGTTCATCAAAACATCGTTTCTGCCAAAGAATTGTTACCTGTGATGAAAAGTGGATTTATTAGCGTGCCCAGATTGGCAGGGGTCAGTGATTTGGAGGCGGTAGAGGAGCCCAATGCACTGAGAACTACACGACCAATTTTGCTATGCCCCCTGAGTGCCGTAGGCTAGCCCACAGCATCCCATCAGATGTCCTACGCGAACCCCGTCTATAACTCCCCCATCAGGTTGAGATCCCTTAGGAATCCTAATACACTGGCGGCTCTAGGGAGGGTATATTCCCCTTCTCCTCCTTCTAACTACCCAGATTCTTAAATCTTCTCTGAGTGGCAGCCTCGCGGTCCATTACGAGATGTAATGGAGTTTCCTCCATCTCCCCACAGAATATGCATACGTTGTCATTCTCCAAACCCAACTTCACCAGGTTTTCCCTGAGTCCACAATGCCCCGTGAGAAAACCCATAAGAACGCGGAGTTCGTTCTTACTAAGGCCGATGCAAGCCTCTGATCTCCATTGGTTTATGCAGGAGTCAGTGATTAAGTCGCTTCGGTGGTACATATACTAAAAAAAGGGTCAGTCAAAAATCGTGGCCAATCAGGTCAGCCTGTTGTAAAACGTGATCAATTAAAAAAAAAAATTATTTAATTTTTTGGAACTAAGAGGGAATTATCCTCTTCAAATTATTCCCAACTGGCCAGTCCGATGATTCCCAGCTCTATTTTGAACAACTGGAGCGTAAGAGAATAATCACTGCTCAATGATTCCCGGTGAAGCAGAAGCGAATATTATTCCAAAGCAGGATTTTGCACGACTCCAAAAACCGAATTTGACCACCAGAAAATTCAAGAACATGATCGAATTGACTTGTTTGTTAGCTCACCCTGGTCAGTCCTGATCTCAGTTCTTCAGCTCTGATCACGCAACCTCAGAAGGCTCATATCCTTCTGTAATTTAACAGCTTAGAAGAAGTCACAGCTGGTGTTCAAGAATTCTTTGGGGTTCTGGAGGATCGGTAGATTTAAGCTGCTTTTATAGTACAACTTCTGCACAATTCTCAGTGTTATTATCCAGAAACTGATCAGTTTCCATTTTTAAATGTTTGAATAAATAAATTTAAAGTTTATAATAATAATAATAATGTTAAAATTCCCTTTCTTTTTCCAGTTTTCAAAGCTTTCAAGCTTGTGCAAAGTACATAAACTTCAGAAGAGTGACCATGTAGTTGGGAATTATTGATAAAACTTAGCTGGTAACACAGAGCGACACGTTTGTAGATAAACGTGTCTGATAAAATTCAACTAAATCTGGTATCACTGTTATATGCAGGCATTTCGTAGTCAACTGACTATACATGTATACAATATAAATGCCCCTCCACATTCTGGAAGTTGTTACCTTTAAATATTATAACAAATATCTCTCTTTAGTGGTAGTTTCATGTCTCTCTCACTCCTTTAGTCTCTTGTTAGTGAAATTATGGAAATAACCATATTTGAGGTAGTAATACTTAATGAATGCAGTGTTTACAAAGTGTGCATTGTATAAATTTGAAAACTAGATAGCGTTTAGCATTGTTTCTTTTTATTATTTTGTTAGCAACAGTAGCAGAGTATTTTTTATTGACAAAAAAAACTCTTTTTAACTCTCACGCAACTTTCTCTTAATGTAATAATAGAATTCTAATTTACCAATTTTCTTCAATCTTGGAGTTTGTACTAAACATCTACCTGAATTCACTAAAACAGTTTTATCGTACTCAGGCTGCTTCAGATCATATATTTCGGGTGAAAACTCAATTTCGAAAATTTGATGAGATCGCAAAGCTTCCTGTTATCAGGAGTAAGAGGAAGTAATAAGGAAGCGGAAACGTATTCATTGAGCGTTGGGGAGTATTTACTTCTAGATTTAAGAATTAACTTATTACAAAAATCAAACTAATAAAACATTTTTGTTTACAATTAAATACAATGAAGAACAAATCTGTAACTCATTTCGGTAATTAACTAATTTTTACAGACTTCCAGTATGTATTTTTTATCGTAATATTCACAGAAAAAAAAATATAAGAATATGGTGTATGTGTTAGTTGGAAGCCATTCACCTGCACAAAGAATTCAGTAAATAAAAACTCTGACAGAACCATCAGAGGAGAACCGTCGTCATACAATGCAGCACCACGTGAAATATTATTCTAACGACATTTTTTGCCTATGTCTACCATTTGGTTTTTTAGAAGCCTTCTTCCATTCTGTTCTGCCCACTTATGAGTAACTACTTATATCCACTTCACCACTCATTCTATCATTTCCTAAACTCTCATACATTCATTCTTATTGCTGAATTCAAAAGTTTTACCCATTATGATTCCATTATTATTTTTACTTTCTCTTACTACTGGTACCAGGAAGTACTGCGATTTTGTCAAATTTTCGAGATTGAGTTTTCACCGGAAATACCTGTCTTAAGGCCCTTTGTTTTTAGCGAATGATCTGTGTGCAAAAAATCACCACAACGAAGGTTTTGTGTAAAAATCCATTAAACGAAAGTGCAACTATATTAATTTTTTTTTCAGTTTTTCACTTCATTTTCTTTAAACTTCCTTTACTATCTACATACATAAACAACTTATCTTTTTTTATTTGAAACACTAACACCGGAAAATTGAATTTTTGGGGGTTCAGGGAAACCAGTAGCGCCATGTTTTCCTCTACAGTACTACATCAATACAATGTATGGTTCTGCTACCTATACAATATTAATATAGATCAGAAACAATGCTTGAATTCCAAATTTGAAGAAAATCGGAGGAAAACTGGAAGACCTACTTTATAGAATAGGTTTTTGAAGTTTTTGGAATTTTCTCGAAAATCACTATATCAATTTCCGATAAACTTGAAATGTACAGATATAAACCTATCATTTCAAAGGGGTTTTTTAGGGGCCTTAAATATCTTTCTAGCTATTGTATCTCTTGGTTGTAATAGAGAGCGCCCACAATGTCTACTCCAATCCTTAGGGCCTTTTTTCAATAGCCACCTCAAGTAAAGTGTATGTAAACTTCCGCTTTTTTAAAAGAAACTTGTGAATTAAGTAAATTGTAGATAACAGCATAAGAAATGTGGCGAGTGTTTCGAATTTCGATTTTTTTTTTTTGTCTATTCATTTAGGCATTAGTAAATACAGACAATAGTATTATGGTGATATGTGATAACAGATAGACTACTTTGCACAGTTCCGGAACATTTACGCATAACTTTTTACATTATTATTATTGTCATTTTATGAAGATTGCCCAAAGTTTTACAAACACAGGTAGATTTGCTATCAGTTTAGATTGGTTCGATATTAAATACAATATTGCGCATACTATCTCATTTTAAAAAAAAAATACGATGTGGTTAAAAAAAAGTACTAAATTCTGTTTTTGTTTTAAACACGTTTTTTTATCAAATAAATCTTTATAGAAATGCGTGACGTTAATGTTTATAGACTTTTTATGCTGCTTGCTTATTTTTTGAGAAAATCATTAAACAAGGATTTTTTTTTAAAAACTAATCAGCTTTCTATAATAACTATTTTAAAGTAGTCTATACTGGGTGTACAGCAACCTCTGGCAATACTTCGGGATATGTGTATCACTTTATTTGGAACAAAAAATTCTAATAAACCATGGTCCGATTCGTTCGCCTTCAAAAGTTATTCTTCAGTTTTGCTAAAATTTTCAATTTTCCTCCTTTTTTTTTCTCCTAAAATTGATTATATCTCAAAAGTTTTTCAACATAAATCATATTCACTTACACCTTTTGGAAAGAGCATTAAATTTCCTATAAGAAACAGAAATTTTATTTTGATTGAATAAATTATAGGTTTTTCAGAACTTTAAACTTAACTCTACAGCTTCTTCGACTGTAAAAACCCTTTTCAATAGTATTTTCCTATACATTTCTTTTAAGGCTAAGCGTATGGTCCCTGTTACAGAAAAATATCAACATTTCACCACTTTCCAACGATAATAATACATGTGGTTTCTTTCTTGTTATCTTAAAGAAAATGCGAAATAAATGTTAAAAAAACCACCAAGAAAAATTGAGAGCTGTTACAAAAATATCCAAGATTAATTATGATCCTGGAATGAACTTTGGAATTGTATCTCACGATAGAAATCGTCTAATTCTAATAAACAGAAACATTTAGTCGGGATTTAGTGGTCATACATTCAAAATGCCGAGTTTCTTTGTCATAGAATAAGCGAGATATGGTTTTTTATTTATAGGTTTTGTAACGGCAGCGCGGAAGCTGCAGCTGAGTAGCTAGCCGTTGGCCAAATAGGAAACCATATAAGGAGCCTATTAAAGACTAGGGGAAACCGGTTCTGTGAGAATAAACTCCGAGGAAAACTTTGATCGTTCTTACGAAAATTCATATCAACGCATATTGAATGTGTTTGATGACGATTCTACCCTTAGCACACGCAGAGTGGCATTGTCGCTAGGTTTGTCACATCAAACGGTGCACAGGTATCTTCGACGGGATGGTAGATATCTGTATCACGTGCAGCAAGTACAATATTTGCTAGAACGTGATTACTCCTGTCGTACTCAATTCGTATTTGGCTGCTACAACAAACAGCCCAGAATCGTCGTTTCCCCCAAAACATTTTGTGGACCGATGAGGCGACGTTTACTCGAAATGGTTCTTTAAACACCCGCAACATGCACTATTGGAGTGACGAGAATCCCCGTGCAACCAGAACGTCGTTCAGAACGATCAGTTTCCTCGGTAGTTTATTCTCACAGAACCGGTTTCCCCTAGTCTTTAATACGCTGCTTGTATGGTTTCCTGTTAGGCCAACGGCTAGCATACTCAGCTGCAGCTTCCGACGCGCTGCCGTTACAAAACCCATAAATAAAAACCATCTCGGTATTCTATGACAGAGAACTGTGGCATTTTGAATGTATGACCAGCTAAATCACGACTAAATGTTTCTGTTTATTAGAATTAGACGGATTTCTATCGTGAGATTACAATTCCAAAGTACATTACAGGATTATTAATTAATCTTAGGATATTTTTGTAACAGCTATCAATTTTCATTTTGTGTTTTTTTTACATTTATTTCGCATTTTCTTTAAGGAAACAAGAAAGAAACCGCATGATATTATTATCGTTGGAAAGCTGGTGAAATGTTGATATTTTTTCTGTAACGGGACCATACGCTAGCCTTAAAGAAATGTATAGGAAAATACTATTGAAAAGTGGTTTTTACAGTCGAAGAGCTGTAGAGTTAAGTTTAAAGTCTCTGAAAAACCTTATAATTTATTCAATCAAAATAAAATTTCTGTTTCTTATAGGAAATTTAATGCTCTTTCCAAAAGTGTAATTGAATATGATTTATGTGAAAAACTTTTTGAGATATAATCAATTTTAGGAGAAAAAGAAGGAAAATTGAAAATTTTAGAAAATGAAGAATAACTTTTGAAGGCGAACGAATCGGACCATGGTTTATTAGAAATTTTTTGTTCCAAATAAAGTGATGAACCATATCCCGATGTATTGCCAGAGGTTGCTGTTACACCCGGTATATTGATGTTCTTTGGAACGGAAGTCAAAGTTACCTTCACTGGCCGTAAGGTTTATTTTGTGTGTTAGATGTCAGTGTAAGTGTTGTTGGTGTTGTAAGGATGGGATATCCGCAGGGATGTCAAGGTCTCTGAAGAAGTGGCTAGCCCATTCTTCATAACAGATAGACTACTTTGCACAGTTACCGGAACATTTACGCAATAACTTTTTACATTATTATTATTGTCATTTATATGAAGATTGCAGCAATTTCGACCAAAATCGTTTTTTTAAGGTCATCTTATTATAGTGACCGCTGGTTGCACTTAAATGAAATACCAAGTCTTCAGCTTCTTGCGATTTTCCTGTTTTGTGTTATGCTGTCCACACATATACACACACAGACAAATTTCTAAAAACCACCTTTTAAAAACCACTGACAGTTCTCTACAGAACTGTTAAAATTTAGTTCCATTAAAGCATCACCGTCATATCCGCCACGAAGATTTCGGTCAATCCAACTTTTTTCAGAAGTGCAGCGTTTTTGCATTTTTCAAAAAGATTTTGCAATTTTCTTAAACTTTCGCATTATACATTATATATACCTGCACTTTTATTTGTAACATTTTTCCAGAAAGCTAGAGACAGCTTCTAGATAAGAAATGGGCTGTCGTGGTTTGAAGTTTATTTGCCTATACAATTTTGTGGCTTGGCAGTGGGTGCAATGCGTAGTTGACGTGCACTGGGAGCGCGGTAGTGGCACCTTCATGCGATTACTGATACAATTATTGAGTCCGGTTTTTTCTGTGGCTATTGGTTCCATTATAAACTTGCTGCGAGTTTTTAGCTTTTAGTTATTTTGTTCACATTCAACACACACACACACACACACATTTATTCGTACTTAAGGGACTTTAAAACGTGTATTTCCGGTTAAAACTCAATTTCAAAAATTTGACACGATCGCAATTCTTTCATTTACTGCTGTATTCATGACGTAATCAGTATTTTTTGGCCTCATTTGTTAAGGGCAGCAATTTATTAATTGCTCGCAACCAGGCGGCGGGTGTGTTCGCGTTAGCCCCCTGATAAGAGGAAATAATAATAGTTAATAATGCGTAATCGCTAACAGACAAAAAAGCTGTATTAGTGATGACATCGCGATGATAAACATGAACATTTTACTTTCTTGTATGTACATGTATATATATAAAACATATCCTTGTAATAGTCTAATTAATGAGAAATAATTTATCATAGATAGATGTCGGCATAGTCTTTCTTATAAACACAGAGCCTCTATATGAATAAGGGGCGACACAAGGAAGATACAAAGCTGAGAAGTCCAGCCAATCATTATAGTACAATTACAATTAGACCACGGCACTGCTTCAACGAATGATCACAAAATGGTTTCTATTCACTTTATTTATTGATCCGGTCATTTTAGTAAAGAGAAATGATTATAAACAAGGGCCTGCCTTGTTTTTGAAATATATATATATATATATATTTTAAGGAGAGGAGGGCATAACAGTGTAGTTCTTTCTTTTGGCGGTACCCTTTATCGTACATGTAAACAGAGCCAGTGTTGGGAATATGGATCCATGGCCATTAATGATAGTATTTAATACACGCATATATTACGAACAGTGACATGAATAAAAATTCAAACATCAAAACAGTATTTAACTTTCGGGTTGGCAAATTGATTAAAAGAAAAAAAAAAATCGGATATGTAAGATTCACACGATTATCTCTTACTGCTGTTAATTCACTTATTATGTACCAAATTACAACTGTTCTTCAAACATCCAGTTTTAATCATTTCTTCTAAGATAAAATGTAGAGTCAGTGGGGGACAAATACATACCCAGGCAAGTAGAAGAAAGGTGATTACATTATAACCCAGAAAGGGAAGGGATTAGCCCAGTGGTTAGCGCGTTGGACTCCCATGTTGGAGGTTCCGGGTTCGAGTCCAGTGCTACCCTTAGATTTTTTCTTCTTAGGAGCCTCTGCAGCTCATTGTTCGATTGATAGTGTTGTCTGTAGCAAGGGAACACGATCCGGAGGCCGGCAATGCACTGAGAATGCTCCGGGCGCCAATGACCAAAGATGTTGACGCGCCTTAAATTAAAAACAAATTATAACCCAGAAGAGAGCGCCAATAACATTAAACCAAGTTCGCATAACACTTGAAATTTAACGCCACAAATTCACAGAACTACCTAAAATTGAATTATCACCGGAAATATATGTTTCAATGTCTCCTGAATGCGGGAATTCCGTTGATACTCCGTTTACAGTTGATATTCCGTTTAAGTAGTATCACCAGTGCAGGACACCTAAGTGTCTGGCAAAATCCACCAACCTGTAGAGCAGCTTTAATGAATTTTTTTTTCAGATTTTAGCAATTTTCTATAAAATGGCTCCAACGATTTGCTTTAAGCTTCGTACACTATCTACACACACAAAAACCTTCACTTTTATTGTTAAAAATGTTTAAAAAAAAAAAATTAGAGGTTTTTTGAGGGCCTGTCATTACGTTTTAATTTAAACTGATGCTACTTGGTCTTGAGACAGAGGGCGTCCACAGTGTCCATCCAGGTATATATGTATAATCACTACATCTTTCATGACCTGCCCATGTAAACGTCAATAAGCATGGCAATTAAAAAAAAAAAAATCTGGTGTGAAACACTCACACAACTTTCTCTTACTCCAGTTCTCAAAATTATAATTGTCAAATTTGATAGTTAGTGTACCACATTTAATGAAATTCGTCGGAGTTGGTCGAAAACTGAAAAAACTGTTCAGTAAAAGCGCACTTCCGGTTTACTAATTTATGTTGAAACTCGGAATTTTGGCCATCTATTTATTTGAAATTAATTTTCTTTGGATGATAAAATTGTATGATCATCTATGATAGCACTTTAGAGAAAAACATAACACCATCCCTCCCCTAAAAGTGCCCTTAAATGAATTTTCGTAAAGAAATGTTTCAAATAAGAGTTGTAGCACGTTTTTTTGCTTATTGTAATTCACAGATGTGTAGTAGATATGCCAAGTTTGAAGAAAATCGTCAGAGCCATTTTTTAGAAAAATGCAAAAAAGTGAAAAAAAAAACTACTAGTAAAGTGGTACTTCCGGTTGAGGAATTTTGACTGATAACGTACTGTCAGATCCCAAGGTGATACCTAAACGGAATATCAAGTTTCAACTTTCTGTGGTTTTTGGTTTTGGAGCTATGCTGTTCACATACACACACAGACACACACAAGTACACACATTATTACGAAGGTAATAAATTTACAAGATCAATTATTGTTAGAACTGATAGCCAATTTTCTCTTTATTCAATAGTAAATAGTACCAATCATATACCACTTGCAGAGAGAATTCGTGATTCGGTTTTTCGTCTCGAGCGACTTCATTATGACGTTATACTTAATAAGGTTAAGGCACATATAGGAAAGGTTGGTAATGAACGAGCGGACAGTTTGTTTCAGTATTCCACTGTCCTTCACGTCATCTCCAAAAACATATGTTGTCTTTATTTTGGGAAGAGAGAGTATAGAGGCATGGGAGCAGGCTTGGTCAGCCTGTGAGAACGGGTCATCAACCAAAGAATTCTTCCCCAGAGTGACCGACAGGAGGAGAGCCAACTTCACCATTAGCTACAAACTTACTCAGATTCTATCAGGTCACGGAAGAATAAAGGCATACCTGTGTAGATTTAACATATTACCTGATGTAGCATGTGGATTAGATAGATTAGAAGCGGGGGGGGGGAGTCTCATTCCACTGCGACCTGCAAATCAAGGTCTATTGTGGATCCCCTTAAATTACAGCACAACCCCCAGCTTTGCCCTCCTGATGTAGCATGTAAGTCTGATAATGTGACTTGGCAAACATGGGATCACGTCTTGTTGGAATGCCAACTTTTTGAAGGAGAGCGTGCTTTTTTCATCCAGGAAATAACTACCAGAGGTTTGCAATGGTCGCCGAATAAACTCAATTCAATGATGAATAGTGAATCTGAATAGTGTAAAATCTTTATTAAGTTCATAAACAGACTTGACTTAGAAAAATTATTGTAATCTTTGATTATTATCATCTTTGATTTTATTTAAGTTAAATTATAAATTTCATATTGTAATTGTATTAAGAGTGAGTTTAATAAGTGTATGTAATATGTAATACTGTGGTACATACAGAATAAAATAATTTAAAAAAAAACAACACATGCACACACACACAGACCATTTGCTAAAAAAAAACACTTTTATGGACTCAGGGGACCTCAAAACGTATATTTCTGGTGAAAACTCGATATCTAATATTTGACACGATTACAATACTTCAATTATTTAATTGTATTGGAGTGAAAGATAGTCGTGTGAGTGTTTCACACCAGATTTTTTTCAGAAAATTGTTACAAATAAATGGGATAATTTTATATCTGTGCGTTATCAAAAGAAATCGATAGTCGTTTCGAGAAAATGCCCAAAAAAACAATAGTAAAAGAACTTTAAAGAAAATAGGTGGAACCGTTTTCAAAAAAATCGGGAAAAAACTGAAAATAAATTTCAGTTTAGTCGCATTTCTGGTTAATGGATTTTTATCAAAACTTATTGTCAGATATGGTGGTTGTACTTAGCTGGAATATCAAGTTTGAACTTATTATGACTTTTTCTTTTTTAAGATATTTTGATGGAACACACACACTCTTGCAACAGACCATTCACTAGAAACATTTATTTCATACTCAGGGATCTCAAATCAAATATTTCCGATGAAAATTTAAATTCGAAACTTTTGGCAAGATCGCAATACTTTCTTTGATGTAGGAGTAATAGAAAGAAAGGGAATTTATATATTAAACGATAGTTTGAGTATATATATTAATTAGCGCAGATCGTTAACTTAGGGTCCTGCGTTTCCTACTAACCTAGTTAAGAAATGAAAATGTCCTGTGTGTTTTTAACTTATAAAAATGTCTACATTTAATGAAAACCTCTCAATTTTATAATTGTGTTATCTGCAACAGGAGAAAGTCGTGTGGGTGTATTTCACCAAATTTTATTTATTTATGGGTTGAAATCCAATTACAATCTCTACAAAACGTAAGTACTATACTTATGCTCAAAAATAACAGAAAATTAAAATAAACATAAACGTATACATAACATAAACTCATTAATTTTATATTAACTTCAATTCTATATAGTCTATATTGGGCAAAATATTAAAAACTTTCATTAATCGGGGAAGAGGATCCCATTTACTATAATGAGATTCGTAACGAAGAATAGGCAAAAGTAATTGAGAAAAGTGGATCGTTGAAGAACGTGTAGATTCAACAAACTAAGTAAGTAATGCGGAACCATTTATTACATAATTTTGTTGAGGAGTATCTTCTAAAGTTGTGAAAATACCTAAGTCATTCTAGCGAGTTCTGCATCATTCTTTATTTGGACAGATTTTTTTTTTTTTTTAAAATTTAAGGCGCGCCAACATGTATGATCATTGGCGCCCGGAGCCTTCTCAGTGCACGGCCTCCGGGAATTGTTCTCTTGTTATAGACAACACGGTGAAAAATCTAAGGGCAGCACTACTGGGCTAGAAGTCGGGTCCTCCACGAGGGAGTCTAGCGCTTTACCATATTTCAGCAGATTTAAAGGAACGGTATTGAATAATCCTGAGAAAATAATTTTGCAAAAATTTGCACAGACCTTTTACTTTTGATGGCATGCAAAAGATGAGTACCATTTTATTCATTTGGTGGTAAGCTAGAATTTGTTTACAAGGTTTGCACTATGTTAAGCTTTATTTCTAGCCAGTGTGGGTAGCTATTCCTTTTTTTATTATTATGATTGAATAAAAATCTTCTAGTTTCATATTCTAACAAAAACATCTCTTTTGTATATTAGTTAGAGCCCCATAGTAGCGGAGAAAAATACATCAAGGCCATAAATTCACTTAGTATTAACATTCTACCCTTAGCATACACTAAGACAACAAGTGGACTGGCTCTCACATAAATACGAGTACTCCTTTAGTGTTATTGGTTGTGTACCCTACACTTTAAGGGTCGCTATGCAATAAGAAACGAAAAAAACTATATAAGAAGATAAAGCAACAAAAAAATCTTTTGGAGTGAGAAGGTTTGAACTAGGGTAAGTGATGGAATGGTAGGACAAGTCGTAGATGGCGTGGCTGACGGTATTCTTGGTGGCAGTGGAAGGATCTTCTCTTGTCTTAATCCAAACAGGCTGTAAGAAGCTGCACCAGTTTCGCTACACTAGTTCACCCATTATACCAGCCCTTATTTCTTTATAAGCATTTTAATCCTGATTACTACTTTTATATATATATATATTTTTCTTTCTTTCTTTCTTCTATTTCTGCTTAGGCTTGTACTCCCCGCACCGAGCCACAGAGCTGTTTACCAGACGTAGCGCACCCTTATTTTTTGGCGGGCCTATACAACTCCATTTCTGCTAACATCCCTGTCTACCAACAAAAACCTCACTTGCCACCCTTTAAAATAAAGCCTATTCATTTTTATTCACATAACCTATTATTATTTGTTTTTTCCCCCATTCCTTCATTTCATTCAAATATGTATTCATTGTTATCTCTCCTGATATGAGATCTTAAGAAAACAAAACATTAAGAAAAACAACACAATGCTCTTTATAAGAAAGTATTATAATTAAAGAATCTAATGTTTGACATTCACACGGCTTTCTCGTACAGCAATTCTCATAATGATTCTCTAATCTTATCAACCGAAAATACAACTATTGTGGTCCCCTGACAGGAAATTTTTTTTAGCGATTGGTCTGTATGAACAAAATATCTCAAAAATGAAAAATCGCAAGGAGCTCCAAATTGGTATTCCGTCTAGGTACCCACCACCTCATTTGACATGAAGGTTTAAGTCAAAATCCATCAACCAGATTATTGACTTTTTCTTTTTTCAGTTTTTCCTCATTTACTCGAAAACGGCTCCAACGATTTTCTTTCAACATCGTATACTATATACTAACATAAATGCTTTATCAGTACCACAAAGTTCTTCCCCAACTTTCGCGGCACACCAAATGTGAATGTATATATTATACAAAATAGAATGCATAAATATTACTTAATTTTTTTTTATTTGATACATATACACATACATCTTAAGAACTATACTTATATAACATAATGTAAAAAAAAAAAAAAAAGGTAATTGATGTGATACCTGAGCTTGTTTCAATAAACACAAATGCTTTATATTCAACTCGATGTATGTATGATAGTGCAACCCGAAGTTCTTGATCAAGACTTTTTTAAGTACGACCGCTTTTAACAATACTGTTGAAAAACTTTGTTCACATAAATATATCGTTGAAAATGGGAATATAATTGAAATAGCGTGGTCTGAAATCCGAGGATATTCTTTCCTAACCGAAATCCAGAAAATAATCAATGGAACTTTGGCAAAGTGAAGTTTTAGCGACCCGGCGTTACTCAATTGAATAAATTCCTCTCGAATTTGCAGTGAAAGTGCAACTGCAGAATTTGTAGAATTTGTTACAAAAGGATTTCGAATCCAATCTAGTTCTGTATTAATTGTATAAAAATAGTGGTCAAATTTATTCACATAAATATGGTATTATTTATTTATTATACACGACGGGCCGGCCACATGCGGCACGTGGCTGCCCACCCCTGCGTAGTACCTATTGGGCGCGGCGGTGCAGTTCTAAATTAGGAAGAAAATCGCTTAACCGGAGGTGCAAATGTATAGAATAGGAAGGGCAGAATAAAGAGGTGCAATTTTTTCCCTGTAGTTTTCTGAAAAATATCTACAATGAAGGTTACAAACATAAACATTTTACATTTATTTGAAACATTTTTTTGGAAAAAAAATATTATTTTGTAGTTTTCTCGGAGGATCTGTCACGTAGGATTAGAATTTAAACTGCTGCTGCAAGCTTTGTTAAGTGAGACAGGAAAGCTCCGCACAGGTCCGCTCACGGATGCAAGTAAAATTGCAGTAAGAAGAACCGAAGCCTGGAGAATGATCATACAAACCCAGAGTCTCAGGAAGAAAATGACAATGTTAGTAACTCTAACTGATCCTGAAATATTTGTGTTATAGTTTGATTTTAGGATAAGGCAGTTGGTAGGGGGTGAAAATCCGTATCTCCCACGTATCTTAAGTAGGCCCTCGTGTCTATTCGTGCCTACATTTGACGGAATTCGCATTTGCTGTTCCGTTTGACTGTCACCCACATCAACCTGAAAGTGTACATTTTTTCCATTGAATATTGAGCGTATGAAGCATAAACAGTCTCGTCAATATTCATTGATAGCATTGACAATACCATATTGAAAAAATTATTGATATCTGAATTCCTTTCAAGAGCCAGTAAAATTAAACCACAATTTACTTCAATAAAGACAGTTTATAATGATTATTACTGTAGTAGTTTTAATTGTAAACATGTTTCTGTAGTACATTGGGAGAGGACAGTAACAAGCAATAGTATTTAAAAAAAAAAAATAAGGAAAAAAAGTGGCTGATTGAAATTAATTAAATGTATGACTCATGTTACAATAATGACTGACTGAACTCATCAGTCCAAGATACACACATATCTATCATTACAAATATCTGTAATATACTATCAAAATAATTTTACTTTCTAACCTGCTTTAGGAGGAAATTTTACGATATTTTTCAGATTTTTGAAACTCAGTATTTATGGGAAACTACGTCCAATATAATTTCTTAAAAAAATTCTAGTTGAAACATATCACGACTTTCTGTTACTATTGTTAATAAATGCAAATTTTCTTTAAACTTCGAATTTAACCCATTTGTCTTCAAATAAATATAGAGGTGTTGGGTGGCTAAGTACTTACCCAGCCAGTCAGTAGAATGATTACATTGCACAATAATAGAGGACGCCAAAAATATTGAACAAACAGATTTGAAATATAATGTCGCAGATTCCTTAGAACTACCTAATATAATTTTTTTGCGGAAACCCAAAAATTTGGATTTTCTACAAATATGACATTTCAACAATAAAAACGTATTGCTTAATAGTAGATTGTAGATTGTTGTAGGGGATTATTGCACTGCGATCTGAACAATCTATTGTGCCCACCGGAGCCAATGCACAGCCGACCTCCAAGCAGTGTTCTCTAGCTACAGACAACACTGCTCATCACCGGACAGTGAGCTCTAGAGGCTCCTAGGAAGAGAAAATCTTAGGGCAGCATGCTGGATTCGAACCCGGGTCCTCCGCGTTGCTAGTCCAGCGCACTCCCATTGAGCTAATCCCTTCCTTCTCCCTTGGCTTTCGCCAATTAAGTAGGGGCGGAGACCTAGTTTGTGTACTGTATTTGTCCTTGTCTATAAAGTGTAGAGTGAATGTAGTTTCAAGTGTATTGTATACTGTTCAGACGAAGTGCATGGAGTAACTGAGCTGGAGTAACCCGTAGGATAGCTACTCCCCAAGTGACTGCATGCAACAAGTACCCCTTGCGGGCATTGCTTAATAGTAATTCATATTAATATCCTATAAGTGGTAAAAGATACATTGCACATTAAAGGAAAGTTTAACGCTGTTCCTCCAGAACACCGCTAAATATCAAATTTCCCGGGAAAATATTACAAAATAAAACATCCGGTGTGAAACACTCACACAACTTTCTCTTACTCCAGTTCTCAAAATTATAACAGTTAAATTTTATAGTTTGTGTAACAAATTTAATGAAATTCTTCGAAAACTGTCCAGTAAAAGCGCACTTCCGGTTTACTAATTTTCTTGAAACTCTCAATTTTGGCCGTCCATTTATTTCTAATTAATTTTGTTTGGATGATAGAATTGTATAATCAATTGTATAATCACTTTAGAGAAAAACATAACCCCCCTCTCCTCCCAAAGTGCCCTTAAATGAATGTTTCCAGAGAAATGTTCTAAATAAAAGTTGTAGATCTTTGTATGTTCAGTTTATATATTATTATTATTATTATTAATTTATTTGTTTCAAGATAGCATCTTATACAAAGGGTCGGTGTATACCAAACATTACAAACAATAAATATAAACATACAAAAGCAAAAGGAACATAACATAAGATAGAAATAATATGAAAGTAAACAGTAAACAGTTCGCTTACAAGGTATGAACATTTAAAAATTAAAACAAAATAAAAAGAACAACCTGTCTTCATAAACAAAAGGTATGAAATAACTAAAATATAGACTTCCATTAGCCATTAATAATAATTCTGAAAATAATCATCGCCATTGATATTTGTCGTATATGGAAATAATTAACTAATAATCTAAAACTATTAACTTCCTTTTTTATTTCCATGTTACAAGTAATCACATTCAAGTTAAAAAGCTTAAATTTACAAAATGCCAGTTTCAATTACTTAAACAGTTTATTGCTCTCACTTCTAGACCCTTTAAGACATATAAATATATGTCATTAATTTTATTAAAGTCACAATTATATAACAAAGTTTCCAATGATACATATTCTTCATTAGATACAGGAGAAAAATTAATATATTTCGCTAAATATTTTTCTCTAAGCTTATCAAGCTTGTTACAATAAAAAAGAAAGTGATAGATAGTATCATTATGATTTAGCGCACAAACAGAACATAAACTGTCCGGAAAGAATTTATATTTTTTAAAGTTCAAGTATAATGAAGGGTATTTTTTGTTAAATAATCTCAGTTGTGCAAAAATCCTGATCTTATTTATATGACATCTATTGTTTAATAAATATTCTTCTCCGAATGTCAACGAACTACAGAAACGGAAGTGCAAATTAAATGAAGAATTCATTACAAACTCAATGTCCTTAGATATTAAATAGTTTTTGAAAGATTCACTCAAATCATTTTTAATACGTACTAACTGTGAGCTACTTTGAATGTTCAAAATCTCCAATTTATCAATAGAAATTAAATAGGATTTAAATGTACAACACCAGTTATATATGAGATTAATATCAACTAATTCGGCCATTCTATTATAAATTATTTTGGTTAAACTATCTGAATCCATATTTAGTAATTTATATACCAATTTATCATTCTTTTAAATATTTTCCATTTGGTATGGATTCTGGCTGTCTCCACTCGAACGTAAGAGTCAGGAGTTGTTCGCGCTAAACCTAGAATAGTTTTTAAGAATCTAATCTGGCCTCTTTCAATTTGATCAGAATAATCACAAGCCCAAACCTCAGATACAAAAAGTAGAACGCTCTCTGCTAATGACTCAAATAAGCGAACTTTAGTCGACCACGTATCCGATTTGCAATTCCTCAGAATATTTATAACGAGTGACTTAGCTATGTTAAATTTCTTAATAGACTCCTCACATGCAGTTCGAAATTTTGGGGAACTTGTAAACACCACACCCAAATAAGTAAACTTTTTCACAAAATTTAGCCTGGAAGACTTCTAGAATAAATGTTTAATTTCACCAAGTCTAGTACCTCTTTGGGAAGGGAGGACAACAGTTTTATCAACGTTCACAGTTAAGCCCCATAGCTGACAATACTTTTCTAACAAATTTAATTGATATTGCGCATCATTTCGAGTACTAGACAGCATAACAATGTCGTCTGCATATAGGATCATGTTTAAATTTTTATTAGAAGCAATATCCACACCAAGAGCACCATTACTATCAAAGAAACATACCAAATCACATATATAGAGAGCGAACAGGAGCGGACTTAAAATTTCACCCTGTAATACTCCCTGAGTGAAAGGAATCTCCGAAGAATAGGAATCACCTTGCGAGATGACAATATTTGTGCCATTATAAAAAGACATTATCACTCGCAATAGCTTGCCATTAAGGCCCAGACCATTTAATTTACTCCATAATTGTGCGTGCGGAACCGAATCAAAAGCACGCTTCAAGTCTACAAATGTTCCAAACACCCGCCTCCTCTTTAATCGTAAATTTATACTAATGGCTCCAGCCAAGGCAAATATTGCATCCCCGCAACCCTCCCTCTTCGGAAGCCCATCTGTTCCTGGGGTATCAACCCTCTGCTCTCCACCCAGGTAATAAGCCTATTGTACAAAATGCTAGTAAATAACTTTGTTATAGAGTTGACCAAAGAAATAGGTCTGTAATTATACGGGTCCAACACATCATTTTTTTTTAAACAAAAATTTTAATTTAACTTTCAACCATTCATTCGGGATTGTCTCATATTTCCAAACAACATTGAACAGGTTTAACAAATAATGTAACCACTGGGTATTTAAAAACTTAAAACACTCGTTTGGTACATTATCTATACCCGCTGCTTTGTGATTTTTCAAATTTTGTACACTAACCATTAGTTCTTCCAGTGTAAAATCCGAATCTAAATATGGGTCAAATACAGTGAAAATTTAGATCTATATCTGTCACCGGCCTAGGCGGAAGCAGGGATTTATAAAATAGTTCCCACTGTTCTATTGAGATGGGACAATATACGTTTCCTCGTTTTCGAAATCTATTAATGGTTTTCCAAAATTCTGCCGAGTTTTTAATATCAGAGAGTGAATCCCTAATATTATTGAAATAAGAAGACTTACATTGACTAATGAGCAATCTATATGACTTTTTACATTTGAAGTAAATTGAGAGATTGTCCAGATTTTTATTTTTTCTATAATTTCTATAATATTTATAAGTTTCTCTTTTCTTTAATAAGCACTCATAAGAGAACCATGGCTGATTTTTAATTTTAAATTTTCTAGATTGAAGCCTTATAATAATATTACTACAATTCATAGCATTTAGAACAGCACACAAAATATATTAAACAATAAATCAGGATTTTCACTATTATAATAAATTGAAGAATCATTTCCTAATATCAAATTATACATTAATAATTTAGAATTTTGTCTATCAATAATAGTATAACCCTTGTCATCTAACACTGAAGATAAATCAACTTTGGAAAAATTATCCAGATTATTAATATTTAATGTTAACAATGCGCCAAAATGATCAGAAATATCTGAAAAATTCTTAATCTCAAAGTCATATATAAATTGCAAATTATTATGAGAGCACCAAATGAGATCTATAGTACTACACCCTTGATCTGATAAAAAACTAAAATTACCTGGTGAATCGCTTAGTGAACGACCATTGCAAACAAAATAACCATACTCCTCCATTAAATTCACTAATTTTATGTCCCTCGGAGACACTACATCATCAAGCACAGAACGAAATCCACACAACACTGAGCCTTCAAAGATCTCATCACTTAAGGAATTAACTGCTGCTATCCGGGCATTGAAATCGCCACCAACGATGACAGTATTTGAGCCGAACATTACTGATATATCATGAAGTTCAGAGGCAAAGGAGTTCCAAAGGGTGTCATCAGCAAGCCCAGGTTTCCAGTAATTCACACATAGTACAATAATCTCATCAAAAATTTTTAAATGTACCGTAAGCCAGCTTTCAGTGCAAGATAAAATTTGTATATTTGATCTTGTGGACTTTAATAGCTCTGTTAACAACACATTCATAGTCCTCAAAAAACTTTGGTCGACTAAAGTCCTCAGTGAAAGTCCATGTTTCCAGAAAACACAAAATGTGACAATCTAGCATAGTAGATAATTCTGAAGAATTCATAGAAAACAAAGTTTTCATGCCTCTAATATTCCAGAAAGTGATTCGTATTTGAGAAAAAGTTTCCAGATGCACGTTACAGCTATCTGACGCATATATCTGACAGTCTATTGCTTTATTATTGATTTTATCTTTAGAAATATCCTTATCCGAGATTATACTAGCACTATTTTGAATTGTAGTTAACAGTTTTTTGGTTCCATAGAAGGTGCACTTTGTTCAAAAAATGTCGGTATTGTACGAGTTCTCAGGGTCATAATTTTTCGTTTTTTAGATGAACTTAGATCAGATTTACCAGTACAATCAGTTTCAGAACCTTCTGAAATTACAGAGGCACTATCTTCCACTACATCAATATTTTTATCGATTAGCTTTAGGTCCTGAACCTCTCTAATATTAATATCAAACTGGTCCTGTTTTCTAATTTGAATTATCCCATTCCTTACCCATACATATTTTAACTTTCCTTGTCTCTGTAATTGCTTACATTTTTTAAATAATTCATAAGTTTCTTTACACATATCTTCTTCAATATATATTGGAGTTTTTTGAGATGAAACTTGTGATACATCAAATAATTCACTCCATAATTTAGTTTTATTTAGTCTATATGCTTTAAAGAATTCAATTTTTTTATTTACTCTGAGGAATTTTAAAATTATTGGCGGGTTAAAATTAGAATGACGCTTTTTAGCCCTGAATAAATAGTCAACATCATTCATCTCGATTTCTACACCAATAGTGGTACTTATTAATTTTAATTTTTCGAATAAGTTTTCATTATCATTAGACGGCACATTTTTTATTTTAATTCTATTAGAATAGTCCAAATTCATGAGATTATTTATGTTTGCCTTACAACAGTTCAATTCTATTTTTAATTGTTGATTTTCTTTTTTTAAAATTAAATTTTAATTTTAAAGTGTGAAACTAAGTCTCTGTACGAGTCTGTGTTGGCACACTGTCTGAAAGATGCATCCTGAAGATGGGCGAACGCCCGAAACCGGTCGATGACCACAAAATGAAGCAGGCTACCACGGAAAATGTCTCTGATGATAAATTTGCTTTCTTTATCTTTTTAAAATCCTTCTCAAAATTTATGGAACCCTTGCTAATGTTATCATCCAGTAATTTTATTGATGAAACAATATTTTTATTTTCAGTTTTACTGTCAGTAACATCTTTTTTGAGAGCTAAAAGCTCAGAGTACATGTGTTCAATTCTATCTAATACAGTAGTTATTGTTGCTTCATCCCCACTCTGTACCCCACTGCTTACCTTATCAATAGGCATGTTCATCCGCCTGAATATTCTCAACAAATTTAAATAAAATAGTTCCTAATTCACTTTGCTGGCAATTAATAAAATGCAAATTGAAATACACTAACGTATAAATCTCGATTTAAACAGAAACTTAGAACAAAAAAACAATTAATTTCACTACTACAACCCAAAAAAAATTGAAAAAAAGTACAGAGAGTTAACTAACACGACTATACTGTACCAAGGCACAACACCAACTCCTTTAGTTTATATATATAGTTTCAAGAAAATCGTAGGAGCCATTTTTGAGAAAGTCGCGAAAAAGTGAAAAAAATCATTTAGTAAAGTGGTAAAGCAAACGCCGATTATCCGATTTTTTTTAAACTCGGAATTTCAACAACATATTCAATTCTAATTAACATTATGTAGATGACAGAATTGTATAATCAACTATGAGAGCACTTTAGAGAAAAACATAACCCCACTCCCATCCCCACAAGTGCCTTTAAATGAATTTTTCCAGAGAAACATTTTAAATAAAAGTTGTAGCTGTTTGTATGTGTAGTTGATATTCGAAGTTTGAAGAAAATCGTGGGAGCCATTTTTGAGAATAACGCAAAAAAGTAAAAAAAAAAATCAAGTAAAATGGTAACTAAGGTAACTAGGTAAAGTGGTACTTCCGGTTAAGGAATTTTGACAGATGACCCGCTGTCAGATGCCATGGTGATACCTAAACGGAATATCAAGTTTCAACTTTCGACGGTTTTTCTTTTTTGAGCTACTCTGTTCACATACGCACACACACACTCACCATTTGCTAAAAACCACTTTTTTGGACCCAGGGGACCTCAAAACGAATATTTCCGGTGAAAACTCAATATCGAAAATTTCATCGATTACAATACTTCCTCTTACTAAGAGTGAGAGAATGTAAAAAGAAGTGATCAGTAATACGAAGTAAATAAAAATCTTTGAAGTTGTTTTCGAAAAAATCGCGAAAAACTATAAAAACCGTTAAGTAAAGCTGCATTTTCGGTTGATGGAATTTTCAGCCCAAAGTGAATTTCATTTAAACTAAGAATTTTTGCTGCATAGATGGAAATGTATCATTTTTATTTGAAACATTTAAAAAAAAAATAAAATCATTTTAGAAAATTATGGGAGGTCTGTCAGTTAATTTAAATTTAAATTTGTTCAAGCTTTCTTGGTTTTGACATAAGGCTGCTCACGTACACCGATGAAATCCCAAGCCAACTTTGTGGCCGGCCCCAACTAAACATTGTAACGTTGCAATTTTAAAAAACATTTCTTGCTTAAATTGTCTAAATTAGAGTAAGTGTAATTATACTAATTATAATGTTAAGTGGTATTAGTGTTTCTCACACCGCATTTTTTGAAATATATTTCAGCGAAATAGATTTTAAGTGGTTCTGCCAAATTTGAGACGTTAAACTTTAAATTTTATTTGGTTCGGTTCAATGTTGTTGGCGCTGTCTTCTGGCTAGAATGAAATCATTGCAAGCATTAGCTTGGCATGGGTAGGTAGGTACATGTACGTATTCCCACCACCTCTATATTTGCAAAATTAATAATTAAATTTTTTTTTTGTAATTTTATAACTGACAAATACGAGAAAATCTTGTGCGTGTTTTACACCAAATTTTATATTTATCTAATAGTTTTCGAGATGACCCTATAGAGAGTTAAGAATACCTCGTATAAGTGTAGAATGTTGTATTTTTATGTGTCTTTGTAAGAGAATGTGTATTTGTATGATATTTCATGAAGTTTGTTCCAAGGTTAAGAACACAAGGATGATGAACACAAAGCGGCCACAGATGTAGACAGATCGAAGACAGGTACCCAATTGTTTCCAACTATGCTTGGGCCGATACAAACATCGCCATCGGTATGCCGCGGTAAACGCTAGAAAGACTGGCCTAAAGATATACCTACTTTGGCGGCACCTTTCATCCGCACATTGCTGGCGATCTCATACAATTGCTCCACATTGCCATCAGCTTTTGTTTTTTTATTTTTCTTTTCTTTTTTTCTTTTTTTTGTTTGTTTTGTTTTCACAAGTAAACCGGCTTATGTACCCATACGATCACCTAATATTTTTAAATGTAATGGGTGTTTTTAAAAGTACTTACAGCAATCAGACATCAGTTTTATTTTCTAAGCTATCATTTAAAATGAAATGTTATGTCAAGGTTTGTTCATATAGAATTTTATACAAGACAAATTTATTTGTATTTTTACTTTCTCTTACTACTGTAAGAGGAAGCGTTGCGTGTGTGACAAATTTTCGAAATTGAGTTTTCACCGGAAATACATATAAAAATGTTTTTTTAGCGAATGATTTGTATGTAAGTATGTGTGTGTGTGTGTGTGTGTGTGTGTGAACCAAATATCTCAAAAATGAAAAATCGCAAGAAGTTCGAACTCGGTATTCCGTTTAGGCAGTACCACCGCATCGAACACGAGGATTTCGGGCAATTACTGTGCGAATTTACTGAATGTTTTTTTCCGTTTTTCTTGAAAATGGCTCCATTTTCTTTAAAATTCGTATACTATCTATACACATAAATATCTATCACTTTTACTAGAACATTTCCCGGGAGAATTGATTTTTTGGAGGGTTCGGGGAGATCAGTAGCGTACCACTGCTGTATAATATATATTTTTTTTTCCCACCTAGACAATATTAATATGTATTATATGCATTGATAGAATTCCAAATTTGAAGAAAATCGGTTTTCCCTGAAGTGCAACTTAATAGAAAAGGTTTCTGAGATTTGTGGAATTTTCTCGAAAACTGCTATATATCGGCTTTCTTTATGTATCGAATGCTCACTGCACAGATAAGAATGTAACACTTTTATATGTAATATTTGTACGAAAAATTTATTTTACAATTCTTTTGGGCTCTTTCAGTTAGAATTGAATTTACATTGTTGATTTTGACGCAGGCGTTTCACATGAGTACGCTCAGTTATGCAAGTATAAATCCTTACCACCTTTTTTTTTATGGCCAGCCCAACTAAACCTTGTAAACGCTGCAATTACATGGAAAATTTGTTTATTATATTGTATTAATTGGAATGAGAGAAAGTCGAGTGGGAGTGTTTCACAGATCTTTTTTTAAAATTAAATTTATACCTGTAATATTAAAGGATATATTTAATAGTATTTCATCTGTAAATAAGTATCAAGGCAGTGGACACTTTTATGTATCTTGGATTGGTAACGGATATGACAGGGCAATGTAAACTAGACATATCCCATAACACTGAGAAGACTCAACAGCATCTTTTGGAGCTGCAGCGTGTTGAAGAATTTTTTTTTTTTTACACGCATACCGTATTCCCGAGCTCCCGCTCATAACAGCCCCCTGATTATACTTCATCCCCAATGGTCCCGAAACAAGAATGATTCCACAAGCAAGAATATAAGGGGGAAGAGGGACAACAAGGTACCTTCCATAAATTATAATGAATTTATGCCACTATTGCAAAACAAGCTAACAAACAGCATCGCATTCATACAATAAATACATTCATACTTCACGCATGCTGACGAAATTCCATCCTAATTGATCTCTCCGTACTCGATATTCCTGAGAGGCCCGCTAAAAACTCGATAACTACCCAATCTAAGTCATTCATGCTACAGATATACAATAAATTACTAATATCCGACAAGTACGCTCCGCCTACCCTCGAAAATCTCCCCACAGTGCACTATGTAATAGAGCCTCTTCTGCAAACTTTTTAAAGGCATCTAATGCAGTGAGATTTTTCAGCAACAAGGTTAATGTATCATTATCAATATGAACATGATAGCCTATAGCACTCCATAATTTTGCCCGGAGATCCTCAAAACAAGAGCATTAAAAAATAATGTGTTCGGCGGTCTCCACAGCAACGACAGCAACCATCACTTATCAAAGCCATCTCATACCACTTTCCCTTAATTAGCCCATGGCCTGTCACTAGCCTGGAGATCGTGTAAGAAAAATCTATGGGCTACCCATTGTCGCATCTGACAAAAAGCTGTAGGTAGTCCTGCCTTTTTGAGTGTAAGACCAGCGAGACTTCCATTGCAGTAACAGATCTTGATCCAGTTGTTTCTTTCTTTCTTTCAGGAGCCAGATTCTGAAATCATTTCCAATTTCTCCTTCTGGTAAAGGTTCTAACGAATGTCTACCCGAACTCACTGTTTTTCCTCTTCATAAATAATATAGTAGGGCCGATGTCACTACTTATGCGTGTTGAAGAATACAAAAAAAGTTATGTATAAGGTGAGGGACCTCGCGGATGTTGATTCGAAAGATCGGCATAAATGGTGTCTGAGCACAGGTAATCGCGGAAAAGTGGAAATGCCTGTAAAAGCAATGATCTACAAGTATGACGATGGCTTTATTGAGGATAGGGAAAGTATTCTGACGTTTATTTAGAATATTTCAATGCTGGTTGCTTGAGGACCGGCAGAGGAAAACAGTTACAGGCGTTTGAGATGTATTTTGGTCGGTGAAGCATGAAAGCTTCTCGGAAGTATCGTCTTAGGAATAAATATGTTCGATCAAAAATGGATTCTGAGAAACCTATCATCTACTGAATAGAGAGAAAAAACTTGAAATGTTCTGGGCACATAAGAAGAATTAAGAAACAGCAATGGCCCTATCGAATACTCGAATGGCCATCTCCTGGAAGAAGGAGCTGAAGATGACAAGGAGAACGTAGTGAAGAGGTATTATTAGGGCCATGGAACGGAGACGGTTCGCGGATGATGATTGGAAAGATCGACATAAATGGCTGAGCAAGTATTTATATGTAAAAGATGGTTATAGCTCCTTTGCCTCAGGGCAGAGGACCCTGAGGACAAAAAAGACCAGGGCGGGGGAGAACCCTTACATGACTTTCTGTCACTCCTGTTACTACAATTATCTATAAAACGAAAAACTTTCTTTTACCTTCAAATTTTACTCATTTGTCTTTATAAATTTAGAGGTGATGGAAGGATACTAAGTAACAGCCCCGACAAATCGAAGAAGGTAGTCCAGAAGCGAGCGCCAATAACATTGACCAATCTCACACAATATTTGAAATTTAAAGTCACAAATTCCACAGAACTACTTCAAAAAAATAGTTCCGAGAAAATATTTCAAATAAAAGTGTCACGTCTGTGTGTGTGCAGTTAAAAGTTTAGACAAAAATCGTTATGGCCATTTTTGAGAAAACCTATTTTGTCAAGTCGCATTTCTGATTAACCGATTTACTTTAAATTTGGAATTAATATAATATAGGTGGCAGAATTTCGGAAATTGGGCACGATCGCAATCCTTCATTTTGCCAGCTTAAGAGAAAAAAAATAAAAAGAACTTTATTAATTACCTAGCAAAATTCCTCCATTTGATAAAAGTTGATCATTTAAAATAAAAGCAGTAACCTAATTTAAAATTATGTTTCACCTAATTTAGTTTAAATAAAATTTTTGGAAAAAGTCCTTACAGTAATTTTCATAAATTGTTTAAACATCAGACTCATTTAGATTGCAAAAAAAATGTTTTATTTTGTATGAATTATCGCTATTATATTTAAATTGGTTAAAGTAAAGTTCAGAACTTGCATTATGAGTTTATCTTTCGCTTAGTTAAATAGGTTATACGTTCAAAATATTACGTCCCTAGCATCTTACGACCTAATTCTAGAATCTTAAATAGGGTACCAATCCCTGCCATAATTAGACGGTAAGTTTTTTATTAAGTAAAGTGTAAGATGTTAACTGTAATGCATTGTTTTATTTATCTCCTCTATTAAGAGTGCATGTGTTTATTGCTATGTCACATCCATCTATTCTAGCAAAATACTATAAAGTAGCAATGTTATTACTTCGGACGTTTCGCGACCGAACTGGGTTGCTGTTGTGACTAAACGAACAGCTGAGACGATTATTTAGGTTCAGATTGCCTGAGTGCACGATATATGTACATCTCTATTGCCATGACTTTGTTCAACGACCCAACAAACTACAGCTCAGTGTACTCATTCATACTGTTATGTACGAACCCACGTATTAATAAATCGTTCGTTCGTTCGTAGACATTTTGTGTGTGTTCGAAACATTTCAAATTAGTTACCATAATACTAGAATTCCCCACTAACTTATAACTTTTTTCATTTAATTAACAGCGTACTTCCAATAAGATGGGTTTTATACAGTGTCCAGTCTTTTATTATCGCAAATAAAACCAGCCCCCTCCCCAGAATCTCTCCAAAATCTATATTCTCGGAAAAAAGTTACAAACAAAAGTGATAGGTTTCGGTATATATAGTTAGTAGGTCAAGTTTAATGAATTCTGATAGCGTCAGAATTCGTGGAGAAAGTTGCAGAAAAGTGTAAATACTGTTGTGTAAAATCTATTTCGGTGGTCTCAGGGGACCTCAAAACATGTATTTCCGGTGTAAACTCAATTTCAAAAATTTAACACTATTGCAAGACTTCTTCTTACAGTAGTAAGAGAAAGTAAGAATTAAAACACCGAGTACATGTAAACAAGAAGAAATGTAATACGTTACAGGCTAATAATACTTTGAATGCTAATAATTAATTAAATAATTGATGAAAAATGTTGATCGTGGAATGAACAATAGTAAACTAATATAAGGCATTAAAAATTCTTATTAGTATATAACTTTGAAGGTAAACAATATGTTTATGTAGAAAAAGTAAATAACATGTCCTTGAAACAAAATGGGCATTTATTTAGCGACAACCAAATAATTGAAATGAATAGATGCAGTATGTTTGCCCCAATCTGAGTTGGATGAGTAGCCAGGCTGTAAACATAGGCTGTTACTCTCTTGGGTAAATATTATTTGTTTTCTATATGAACAGAAGTAATTCTGTGTCGAGTTTCAAGACCTGCTATTTCTCTAGATGAAAATTAAATAGATGACGGTAATTATAGATGTTTGAAACTTTATTCAGAACAGAATTCAAATGTTAAAAATAAATTTTTTGGGCAAATTAAAAAATTATATGGTATTTTCCAAATGTAGTAATAAGTTCTCACTGAACTGTTGGAGTGGAAGAAGGTATTTAAGAAACTAGAGAGGATGGTAACGAGAAGTTGTTGAGGTGGCACGGCAAACTGGGGGGGTTAGGTTGCTGGATGAGACACTAAGAATAAGATAGTATGGAAATAGAGTTGGCTTGTACTGAATACGAAAGGGAGAATTTTCCTAGTTTCCCAAGCCTTCTCCGTTGAGAATTCAATCAATTATTGAGACTTGTCTGTGCGGCCAATTAGCTTGCCTGCTCCAGTTGATTCTACGGCTGGTTGCAAGCGTGCTTTCCATTATAGTATGAGGGCATCTCTTTTAGGCTGGCGGAAGGCTGTAGGAACGTGGCAGTAATACTGGGTGAACAGCATTTCGCTACCCCTTTCCTCCCATTTGTCTGCAAGTCTGTACGCCGTACGCCCGCTACCATCAATTCTATCCTTTCCTTGTTAAGCAGGTGAAATGCGTACTCTGAATCCCTGCAGGCTACATTGACTGGTGTGTTATTTAACAAGTCAACTACTTAATTATCTACTTCCCGTATGTTAACATATTGTGCATATCCACGTATATAATACTTTGTGTGATTAGACTTTGTGTGACTATATAAATAAATAAAAATTTGGCTTATCGGGCTGATAATATGGGGTAAAACACCCATAGAAATGTTTATCCTTTTGAGTTTATTTTATTTTATTCCAGCATTTGTATGGAGGTTAACAAAATATCTCATAATAGTAAGGAATCCAACAGTGCTGCCCTTAGATTTTCTCTCCTAGTAGCCTCTACAGCGCACTTGCTGGTGATTGACATTGTTTGTCTGTACCTAGATAACAGTTGGTGGACACAATAGATCTTTCAGTATGTAGTGCAGTATCCCCTAAAATAATCTAAATCCAATCTAACTACAGGCATAAAAACCTATCAATAGGAAACAATGGAACGTTAACATTATCGCTTAACTATTGAAAGGAAATTGGTCATTCAGAAATATGGATTTATAGAAATTCTTGAACAAGTCCTAGATTATCTGTAAACTTGGAATAGCTAACTGAACAAACATAACTCTATCATTTTTATTTAAAACAAATCTATGAAATAGGCTAATTTCAAACTGTCTTTATAAATTCTGCTAAGATTCCTTTACAATGCAGTTACATGTGTGAGTTTGAGGTCAATATCACTCAAAAATTTGATATATCATTTATGCGTTATACGACAATCACGTTTTGGTCAAAATAGATCAATCTGTAGTACCACTTTGCTGAATATATTTTTAAGATTTTGCGATTTTTCTCCAAAACGTATCAATAAGATTTTCTTCAAACTGGCTACATCAACTACACATGTAACGAGCTACAACTTTTATCAAAATGACCTTACAGTCATTAAGGGGTGTTCTCAGGAAGTTAGGCTTTCCTCTAAAGTGCCATTTCAGTATATTAAATGGTTCCATCAGTTTAATATTAATGAGAATAAAAAGTATTACCAAAATTCCAAGTATGAAGAAGATGGGTTAACACAAAATGCGACTTTACTATTCGATGTTCTCGCGATTTTCTTTAAAACGACGTTTTTTTTCTGGATAAATGATTGTGTGCAAGAGGGTTTGTGGATGCGCTGGGTGGTATGGACTAAACTTCTCAATACTACTACAATAATTGTTGTGGTGGTTGGTTCCGCAGAGCTGGAAAGCATCAGAGACATTTTCCGTGGTAGCCTGCTTCATTTTGTGGTCATCGACCGGTTTCGGGCGTTCGCCCATCTTCAGGATGCGTTTTTTCAGACAGTGTGACAACACAGACTTGCACAGAGCAAACTTAGTTTTCACACTAACTGAATTACTGTATTTTAACTACTACAATAACTATGTGAATTGCAGTAAGAAAAGCCGCGTGAGTGTTTAACATCAGATTTTTCATTATATGATCAGTAAAGAAACAAGTTATATAAAACAATTTATATTTTTGTTATTAAGCAATTAATTCTTTGAGTGCCATACTTGAAATGAAAGAATTTTCCCGGACTTAGTTCAGTGGATGAGTAAAAATCAGCCGGGTGTGTGGGTGTGCCTGCCTTAATAGTCGAAATTTCAAAAATTTCAATCCTCCATTCTACTTCCTCTTTTGTTTTGTACTCTAACATTTTTGCAACCAGGCTAACTAAAGAAGAGACACTCTTCTGGTACATGTGCTCTTTGTACGGACTAGCACTAACACAGTTACCAAAGTCGCCAGGTAGAAACACTTGCATACATAAGCGTATCGTGTGTAGATTAAAAAAAGAAAAAGAAAAAAGAAGCATAAAACACTCTCCAGTTTCGCTAACCACTGCACCCAGTAACGCCGTCGCCTCGTCGCGATCAAAGGGACTCTTCTCTTCACTACCTATACAAAGACGCCTCGGGAAATTAACAACAACCCCCTTGTGCTTTGTATAATTTATTAAAATATTTTCCTAAAGGGATGATCGCCGGCGGGCAGATCGTTTTACGGCCCCTGGTCCTCTATAGAAACATATTTTCTTGCGGTAAGAGAAGGGCCGGAAAGAGCGGGTCTTTGTGTCAAAGCCGGCCCCAACTGGCCAGAATGGAGACAACTATTCCATGTGCCTTCCTTAAATTTACATCAGCTTTCACTCAAATATTTTCCTTTTATAATAAAATAACAGCCACAGTATACATTTAAAATATAATATTTTAAGGTGCAAACGCTACAAGCCGTACTCAGTACAATGTGCTAAATAAATATACACCACTGACCAACATAAATCAATCAAGTTTACTGTTGTTAATACAATCATAAAATTAATTTATTAATTATTAATGCAAAATTATAAATAATTTATTAATTAATTTTCTTAAAAATTGTCTTAATTACAAACGTTTAACTGGGCTTGCCATAAAAGAGGTACTATGGGTTATTGTGTACACCTGAGTGAAACTGGTACGGTAGCCACCTTTCTTGCAACTATAGCTTGCAGCGGCAGTTTTAATTTTAACATAATTCACAGGTCCTCGATCCCTCTAAAATCAGTTTTTCAGGAAAAAAATCTTTTAAATAAAAACATAAAATTGTACCCGCGCAGTGAGTATTCAAGTTTAAAGTAAATGTTGCAGTCGTTTTCGAAACAATTCCGAAACACTTAATAACATATGCACTTTCTAGTAACTGATTTTCTTTAAGTTTGGAATTCTGTAATTGTTTCTAATGTATATTAATATTATGTAAGCGTAAAAACCATATATTGGACAGAAGTGATACTTTATAGAAACCATGATGCTACTGTTCCCCCAGAACCCCCCAAAAAATCAATTTTCCTGGGAAAATGTTCCAAATAAAAGTGATAGGCATTTGTGTATTTAGATAGTATTCATAGTTTAAGGAAAATCTAATCGAAATACCAAATTTGAGCTTTCTGCGATTTTTTGTTTTTGAGATATTTGAGACCACACACACACACACACACACACATACAGATCATTCGCTAAAAATCTTTTTTTCATTCTCAATGAACTTCAAAACATGTATTTCCTCGAAAACATAAGTTCGAAAATTTATCACGATCCAACTGTTTAAGAGAAAGTAATAAAGCTCTAGTGAATCGAAAGAGATGGGAGCGCTTGATTCAGTAAGCCTTACACTCATGATATATCCCGCGATATTGAGGTTGCTGCTATTCCCATGTTAACTAGCCACGAACTAACCTACAAACACATCTTCATAGAATAGGTGTGGCCGAAGACGATTAGTGCCCTGTATGCCATAGTGGGCAAATGGATGCACAACATCTTGATGATTATGTGTTCGCTAGCAGATATTAGAGATTCTTCTAGACAGGATGCTTCAAGATTAAAACCGCGTGCGCGAATGTACTGGCTGTCACGGTACCGGGCTAGCTTTATCGCCACATGAAGATTGATCATAATTTGGTACTTCAATATGATTATCTTGCATATCAGAAGAGCAGCGCCAAATCTTAATAGAATTTGAATTCAAACGTCATAGATTTCCCAGAACTCTTTAGGAACAATTTTCCGCAGTATTCCAAGTTATAAGCAAAATCTTATAGCCGTTTTCGAGAACATTAAAAATTGAAACTCTGGAAAGTATTTTGTAAAGTCACATTTTCGGTTAACTGATTTTTCTTCCATTTGGAATGCTAACAATGTTTTTAGTGTATCCTCATAAGTATTGCACAGATTGTAGAACCATGCAAAGTACTGACGTAAAACTTTAGAGGAAGCTTAATGTTGCACCTAACCCAAAAACCTCAAAAACATATTTATTTTTGTAAAAATCTTTGAAATAAATTTGTATGGACAAAGTATACGAAGTTTAACGAAAATCGTTGGATCTGTTTTCCACAAAAGTGCGAATACCTGAAAACAACAAAAGTATCAATAAAGAGATACGTCTGATTGACCTATTTGGATCAAAAAATTATCGCCGGTTCTGGCACCTAAATGAAGTATCAACTTTGAAATTTCAATGATTCAAACAAATCAAAAGTATTGTTCAAAAGTTGTGTGAAAAGGGACTCCATCTATCGCGCTCGATAACGGTTTATCCATCTAACTGATCTCGGCAACGAAGCAATTAAAACAATATACATGGGCGCAATCGAACCGATCTTTCCCGGATCGGGAAAAGGTTCTAAAAAAAAGAAAAGAATGTAATCATAATAAACTCAATAGTAATACTTCTAACATAAATAAAAATGCATTAAAACAAGCTCATATGAAGCACCATTATCACTGCCAATACTCACCCTATTCTATTGAAATTAAAAAAATGCTGCAGCTATGGTAAAGTACGATAAGGATGATAAAGGAGAATATGATAAAAAGGTCGGGTACTCAGATTGGATATATCCTTGACTAAACATTGATATACTGGCACCCCGGAGATGACGATTTTACTCATCTAAATTTCCTGATTTTAAGTAAGAATCAGAAGAAGTTATATTGCATTTGCAGTTATTTCAGAGAGAACAACTTAAAGAGCGCTGCAAATTTAGATTAATATCAAGCTGAACGGTTATCCTTCCGCTATTATTTTTTAAGATGGCTGCATATAAGACCATCTTATGGATCAACTAAAATGTAAGGAAAGAAGAAGGTAATTCAGCAGTTATAAAGACAGGTGGTCAAAAAGAGATTGCAGCAATCAAGAAGTAACATATCCATTGGCCATTGAAGGATATATAAGATCTTTATTAACATGTGGGAAGTGAACGTATAGTAGATCAAGACGCACATAGGGATTGGGAGGATGAGAGTGGCGAAGGAAGCGTCAGTAAACACGCAAATAAGCTATCACAAGTCTTCTAAGTCGTTTTGGAATAGTTGATAGGAAGAGTCCCACACTACATCGATTTCATATAATAGAATCTATGTTGTACTTATGACTATACAAAACTGGAACCATCTAATAGACGTCTGCCCACTATTGACGTATCAAAGGAAAGACTTAATGCAGTACTTAGGTATGACAGGATACGACTGGCTACGATCAAGCAGAATTGTTTTTATTGCATTCAAAGAGTGTAATTCTATTTTTCACAAAGACGCTATTCGCAATACAGTTATTCATTAATTTATTTAATTTTTTTTGGCTACTGCTGAGAATTACAAATTTTAGTTGTAATAAATAATTAATATGATTTATATTTTAATTAGAATTGTTTTAATAATAAATCATTATTTTGGTATTTAGCCAATTTATATAAGATTCGTAACTTTACATAGACTGGTTGTTTTCAGCTATAATATTTTAAAAATCAAACTTCATATTCATGCTTTACTTACCCGTATAAGTATTTACAATTTGTCACTATCCTTAATTAGAATCCTCAATCTTACACTTACAAGCATCGGTCCAAAACAGAAATGAGATTAGAAAATTTTTTACTGCTGTAAGAGATTGGTCTGTCTGTGTCTGTGAAGAAAACAACTCAAAATAAATCGAGTGTGAAATATTTCCCCCACTTTCTCCTACTGCTGTTAATAAAATGATCAATTTTCTCTAAAACATTAAATTTTACTCATTTTTATTGCTAATATAAATATAGAGGTAGTGGAGCGGTAAGCAGTCAGGCAGGTAGTAAATGTGTGATTACATTGTAGTCCAATGCGGAGAGCCAATAACATTGAACTAACTCTATATAACATTTGCATATAAAGCGACTAATTTCTCATAACTACCTAAAGTCAATGTTTTCGAAGAAAGGTTCAAAATAAAAAAGATAAGTTTGTATATGTGTAATTAAAATAATAAGTCATTTTCAAGATAATTCCTAGAATTCAAAAGCCTATGCTCTATAAAGCCGCACTTCCTTATGACCGAACTTCTTCAAATTTGGAATGCAAGCAACGCTTCTAATGGATTATAGAAGCAGTAGAATCATACATTATGATGAATTGGCAATTTAATGGAAATCTTAACGCTACTGCTCCACAAAAACTCAAAAAAGACATAAATTTGTCTATATTTTTAAACTGCACTGAATAAAAGCTAATATTTCTCTGAATCTCTGAACAATACAAACATTTTTTTTTGTTTTCGTTTATTATAGCAGAGGCGCTCAGCCAGCACAGAAAGGCCCAGCATGTGTGTACATGAATATTGGAGAGCACTGCAATTTGTTTTGAACAGCTCAGATGATTTAGTTGTTTTTTTTTTCCTTACTACTCATCTTGCCAAGAAAGCAAATATTCGTTTGTGTAAAACGAAATTAGGATGTTGCCAAAAAGGTCTTCACCCCTTCTTGTTGCAAATTGTTTTGATTACTTAGCATTGAGAAAACTATAACCGCGTTATAGCGTTTTTAGTTCCTCTTATTGGCTGCTTATAATTAGCCAAACACCGTCTCCTCTAACTCCTACCCAATAGCGGCAGGCGTTCCTCAAGGTTCTATGCTGGGTCGCGTCTTATTCCTCACCGACATTAATGCTCTTCCCATACTTCCTCATATTAACCTAAGCCTAACTTCCTAATATGCGATTGATGTTGGAAAACAGACAGTATTACTAATAGACAATAAGCAAACTGCAATAGACAAACTGACAAAATACTACCAATAAAAATAAATCCTGACAAAACTAACGTTATACTCTTTAGTAAACGTAGACCTACAATCAACACAGAAATTAAGTACAGTATTTCGATCCTTTGGACTAATAAAGTCAACCATCTCGTCATAATTCTAGACAACAAATTGAACTTCTCGTTGGATGTAATGGATAAAGTGTATTTCTGTCAAAATGGCTCTATGTCAGTGGCGGCTCGTGAATATTGACAGCGCGAGGTTCAGAAATAAGCGGTAAAAAAAAAGAAAAGTAACTTAGTTACTACTGTACTGCATATCCATGTAATTCGGTGTATTTCAATAAAATTTGCATTAACATGTACATTAAAAACCTACCCTGAAATATTCTGTAGAATCAGATACCCCTGTATTTCACTCGTTTGAAAATATTTTATTTACTTACTTGAATCATATTAAGCTGGAGTTTTAGTCTAACTTTTTCTTTAGTTTTTAGATTTATACCCAAATTTAGAATATTATTTGTTTAATTGTTCTACATTCACATCCATAGTTAAAATTTAAAACAAAAAGACTATTTAATTACTATTGAAATAATGAATTAAAAATTATGTAAAAAGACAAAACATTCATTAGTTTACTTGTAGCACATACGTTTTGAATAAAAGAAAAACCATAAGGAAATAAAATATGTAAAATATTCTTTGAAAGAATCAAAGTTTGAGTCCGTAAGTGGGGGTATATTTAAAAATTTACTCTCTTCAATAGACAAACCTCGTGTACAGAAAGTTTAAAATTCTACAATTCAGTATAACTAGATTGCAGTTAAGTGTAAATTGGCCGGGAAACATGATAGTGATTTAAGTTCAAAAATTGATTAAATTGTTTATGGTTTATTTATGTATAATCCAAACTTTAATATACTGAAACTGTTTCTATAAAAAGTTTCAAAAATATAACTTTTATAAGTAGAAATGTTTTATAGCATAACGGATTTCTGTTTATTTTCTGTGAAAACAAACTTAACATATTAAACCAGGCCGCTAACGCCTCCTCCTAACATACTCCTCTGGTGGGTTCACAAAAAATCTACGCTCCTGAAGCTAACATTTTCTCTCCAATTTTCTACATCCCGCAACTACATGTATCCTCCATCTTACCGAACTTCTATTGAACTGTGCTCATGTGCGATTATAGTACAAATAGCGGCTCCATAGTCACTGCTGAAAAACTGTGGAGCCGTTAAAATAGAACAGAAAAACATATGCCGCCACTGCTCGAAGACTACTTTCCCTACTACCCTTTACTCTCAGGCGACTCAATAATGATAAAACAAAATAAACGCCTACTTTATAAAGTCGTCATCAGATCTGATGTTACTCTACGCTTCCTCCGCCTGTAGCATCACTAGTAGCAACAACATCACGGAAAATCTTCTGTAATCCCAGTATATTCCTTCATCAAAACAATTCTCTTGATGTAAAAATAAATTTTCATATATTATTATCATTAAGCTTCCCTTGTATATAAATTCCTACGTCTTATCTTAAACATCCCTAAATTAACTATTTGTAAGAAGGGTATGACTGGAACTTCTTTCATTATGTACAATAATCATGTTTATTTGAATAATTTTATCGGAAAATTTGGTATTTTAGGATAGTTCTAGGGGTGCATTTAAGGATAAAGTGTACTTCTAAATTAAGGTAGTGCTACAATGCAGAGTCACATTTAGTACATTGTTTGACCTAAAAACCAAAAGACGTATTAACAACAGCCAACTCTACCATTCTACATTCATCACCCTACCAGCATCATTCTCACGATTCGCTGTCTATCTCTCCTGACTCAGTAAATCGTTCAAAATATAAATTGTGGATAAAGTGTCAGTTCATGTGTTCTCACTTACCGTAATAATTCCAAGTTAATTTGTCAATTAAAATGATAATAATTGCATTAAGTGTAAGTCGTACGAGTGTTTCACTTCAATATTTTTTGCAAAATAATACAAGATTTTGTATTATTTTGCAAAAAAGTTGAAGTGATTACCTTAATAAGTTAAGGTGGTTACCTTAATTTTGAAACTAATCTCATTCAGTAAAGACCGACAAAGACTAGTAGTTATGTAAACGAATTTTGTTTAGATTATGTAAGAAAAACACACAGACTTTGAGTCACCCTTGTAAATGAAAATTCAACCGTTTCTGTCAAGGTAACTGAGCTAAACCTTCGGTATAACAAACAATTAAAGACCCGAGTTCTGTCAGACGGCAATTTCTATTAGAGTGGGTGCGTATGTCACCACAATCAGCACGCCAAATCTCCATCGCCACAGAGTCGATTACTAATCTGTGACTTCATGATGATGGGTCAACATCGCTGACCTTTACAGCAATAACGGGACACGAGACTTCTCCCTCGAACAAAACTTACAAAATGCGCATGGAATCAATTTGAAAAAGACCAGTATTTATTATTTATCTATCAGATTAATTCGTTTACAAACGTAAAAATTATGGTTTCGAATAAAAATTATCTACTAGAAATAGTGTAAGACTTGTGAGGGTTTCACTTAATGGTTTCTTTTTTTTGCGTTTTTTGTTAGTGCTTTCACTATTGCTCTTTTTCTTGGTTTTTATCAAAAGTTTTGGAAAATATTTAACGAAAGAATAATGTAATAAATACGATACGGTAAATGTAGTTGAAACACTAAATCCTTGCTACTTTATTCTCATGCCAATTTTTGTTAAAATAGACTATTACTCACTATCTATAAATATATAGGTTTAATATATGTATCTTTGTGATACGATTCATTTTTCTATATCATATGTTATTTTATAATATATATTGCTTTTTATTTATTTAATTTTTATTAAATATATGTAATATATTTTTAATTTTAGCTGAAATTTATCAGGCAATCAGATCAGGGACTACAAGAAAATTGTGACATTGCTAATCATTTTTATACCCGAAATTTGAAGTATAATTAATCATTATTATTTACTTATGGGGGTGCCATTAACATTAGAACTATCTGGTTTTACTATTCTTTTTAAAAATTCCTACGTCACATTAATTTTTTTTTCTTCCGATTATGTCATAACTTTTGCGTATGACGTTTTGATTATTATTTTAAATTTTATTTTTATATTTTTGTTTTTAATATCAGACAAATTTTGAATTTAACTGTTTTTACAGTAATATTCAAATTGACTAGTACGTGTTGAGATTATAAGACTGGACTTTATAACTTAAAACAATAAGAATAAGATAACAATAATAAATACAATAAAAAAAAAAAAAATATCAATTTTAATTATTATTTCCAATTTAGAAAGATCGATCGCATAATTTAAAACATGAGCTTAACCAATTCGAATACCACATTCCGTATTATGGACAACAGCGTCAATAAAAAATGGGAAAAGCATGAAGGATAACAGACATCTCTGCTTGAGTCCCATGCACGTCTCAAGTTATTCAGACAGACCGTCCTTGTACAAAACAGAATCCTGAGTTCTTGCATAAATAGCTCTTTTTATGTTTATCATCCTACTAGATAGGCTGAGCAGCTGAGCTTGTAGAATAAGGCATGGCGATCAGTCCAATCGAATGCAGCTGGTAATTCGACAAAAAAATGCAAATTCCGACCTTGACTATCAAAAAAACAACTAGATTATAATGTACTTAAAAATGGCCCAGCGTAATAGCAAGTATGTTTTGTACCAGCAAAATAAAGTTAGGCCACACACCACCCGTCAGACTACAGAAAAAAATTGAAGGACTTGATTACATTGAATTTTTACACCTACCCTATATTCCAGACTAAACTCCATCCGACTGCCATTTATTTCGTTTCATGGCACACTTAGTATGTGGGTGAAAATTTAATGACTAAACCGAAGTTGAAACTGCAGTGCAGAAATTTTATTTCAAACTAAAGTAATTGTATCAGCGAGGAATCCAGCAGCTGCAGAAAGATGTCTTACAATAGACAATCAAAATGGGCTATTTGAACATTAATAAACAATTCATTAAAGGTAATAAAAAATTGCCTATCTTTTTTTTTTTTTTATACACCCTATTGCTTATGTTTATTTTTGGGGGCCTAAGTGAAATTTTAGGAGGCAAAGTTCCTCTGAGCCGCTATTATTTTACAAATGACTCTGATGAATGAAGTACCATCCAGAGAGGTTTTGAAAATAACTTTTTTAAAGGAAGTATCTCTCTCTCTCTTAGGAGAAGTATTATGTAAAATTTATTAAGAACACAAATTACTAAATTATCAAAAAAATTAATTATCACTCAGCAGTCATTAAGTAGTAGTTAATTGTTAAAATAAGTTTAATTCAGGGTTACAGTTATGATGTGAACAAGATGCCTGCACTTGATTACTTTCTTACTTCGAAGGGGGAAGTACTAACAGGCAAAGAATTCTATAATTAAATTTCAAAGTTCTTTTTCAATATGTGTGAAACAAAAGCTGAGAAAGCTTTCAGATTCTAAAGAAAATAAACTTTAGATGAAAAAAATTCATTTCTACACGTGATTATATTGAAAATTTAGCTTACATTACTTTTCTCTTACTGCTGTTAAGAGGAAGTATTGCGATCGTGTCAAATTTTCAATATTGATTTTTCAGCGGAAATACACGTTTTGAGGTCCCCTGAGTCCACAAAAGTGGTGCAGTGGAGACTGTGTGTGTAAGTTAACAAAATATCGCAAAAACGAAAAATCGCAGGAAGCTCAAACTTGGTATTCCGTTCAGGTACTACCAACGCATCTGACGAAGATTTAGAACAAAATCTATCAAATGGAAGTGCGAATTTATTAATTATTTCTTTTAATTTTCGCGAGTTTCTTGGAAACGGCACTTTAGAAGCATTTATAGAATTCAAATTTGGATTTGACGAAGGTTGAATCGCAAGTACGATCCTACAGAATAAGTTTTTGAGTTTTTTTGGAAATATCTCGAAAACGGCTACAGCGAATTTCTTTATGTTTAAACTTGGAATGTCCACTGCACAGATACAATTTTATAACTTTTATTAAAAAGATTTTACGGAAAAAAAGATTTTGGGAGGTTCCAAGGACCTGTCAATCAGATTCAAATAAAACTACCGCTACAATCTTTAGTAGTGACAGAAGGCGTTCCCATATTAGTTACACTCCCATGGCAAACCCATTTAAACGTTTATAAACATACCAATTTGACGGTAACTTGTTCTGTTAGATTGTATGTTGTACTTAGCGGAAGTGGTGTGAGTGTTTTCCGCAGATTTTTCAGATTCTTGTGTTTCTTTTTTGACAATTTTCTTTATACTTGGCATATCAACTGCACATACACAGCTACAAACTTGAAACAATTTTTCCAGGAATATTTATTTTAGGGGGTTATTGGCGGAGGGGTGAAGTTAGGCTTTCATCTAAAGTGTCATTTCTGTATAATACTATCATCTTTATACGATGTATGTCCAGGTAAGTAAGTGTACTGAGGCTTTCACGGCCGGAGGGATTTTGTTTTCGACATGTTGGCTACACTGTTGTGTAGCCTGATTCCTTCCCGCCGCAACGAGACCAGTTTGAGGTCAGTACGATGAGAACTGTCGACGCGACAATACGTTTCGTGAAAAATGTCAATCCAATCTCCCGCCAAGTTGAAATCGAGTGGAGCCGGGCAAGAGTTTTTGAGACGCTACAAACTCCATGGAGATGAATTCTCCGCTCCATCATTACTGGAGATGAAACTTGGGTTGCACACTACACACCTGAAACCAAAAGGCAGTCTCAACAGTGGCGTCACACCTCTTCACACCCTCCCCAAAATGTTCAAAACCACAATTTTCAGTCCAGAAAATCAGGCATCCGTGTTTTTTGGGTCTGTCAAAAGCATTTTTAATTGAATATTGCCTCAAGGGAGAACATCAACTCTGCAAGATAACTGTGAGACCGTAAAAAATGCGGAGGGCGATTCAGAACACAAAGGAGAGGCATGCTGACAAAGGGAGTCTGCCTGCTGCACGACAATGCCAGACCACACACGGCAACGCCACGAAGGAACTGCTTGCCTCGTGCATTCCGCGCATTCCCCTGACCTAGCACCTTCAGATTACTATCTCTTTACCTCCCTGAAGCTGCACATGGGTGGAAAAAGGTTTTCACCCGACGAGGAGGTGAAGGGGGAGGTGGAGAAGTGGACGAAGGGGTTGGCGGGAAACTACTTCGTGGAAGGCATCAAAAATTATACCCCGGTTCACCACCTGCATTGAGAGGAATGGTGACTATGTCGAAAAAATAGCTTACATATGTACTAATGTAACCAGGTAATTTTTTTGTTCAAATAAAAATTTTTCTAACCTACAAAAATTCCGTACACTTACTTACTCTGGACATGCCTTATGTATCCTTATGTATCCTTAACATTAGCAACATAAAGCCTTTCGTCTAATGTGCCATTCAGTACAACCCAAAGGGGCAGCTGGGAGACGCTGCCATCCCCTACAGCTGGAGACCATTTACACCTATGAGTTTTTCTTCCTAGAAGCCACTCGGCTCCACTGTCTGCTGATGAACAGTGTTGTCTGCCACGAAAGAGCACTGTCCGGTGGTCCGCAGTACACTGAGAAGACTCCGGGCGCCAATGACCTCAGTTTTTGACACGCCTTTAAAAAAAAAAAATCAACTACGTCTGTAGACCTTATTGTGTATTGTGTGAATGTTAGGGGATGTCAATATAAGTGTTGGTGCTGCTAGTCTGGGATGCCAGCAGGGTCATCACGATCCCTGAAATGCCTTAGTCCACCTCCTCCTACTGGTGCTTACTTGATCTAGAGTATTCTTTCGATTGAACAAAAAAGAAATCGGCTATTCATTAATCTACTATTGTCACGGACGTCCCATTTAGTTAGCAAAAGAATTAAGTACTAATTAAAAGAAAGTGCATGTTATGATTATTACAAAAAGAATATTTTTGTTATATGAATCAACGTGAAATGTTTTTTAAAACTAGAAATTTTTTTATTTATTTAAAGTTTCATAAGAAAAATAAAATAAAAAGGTAGAATAAGCGGCCATCTTTCTTTTACTATCCCCTGCCTTTCAGAATAATCCAGTCATCTCGTTTCCTTACTCACAGACCAAGTATGTAAATACTTGTCCTGGATTTGGGAGTGGCCTTCCAATTCTACATTTACCTCATGTTTCCATTTCTTTACTCTTTTTTATCATGCAACTTTTTTTGCTTACAAATACATGTTATAAATATACATATATATACGAGTATATAGTTGTATATAATAATAAGATTTAGTTGGATTGGTTTTTCGAATTTATATTGAGATAATCAACTAAACTATTGATAAACTTCCTTCAATGTGCGATTTTAATTAATTGGACGATTTTATCATTAATTTGTTGCAAAAATTCTAAGTTTGAAAAAAACTGGTTAACAGGAAGTGTGTCTTTACTGAGCAGTGTCTTTACTGTAGTGTGTCTTTACTGAGCAGTGTCTTTACTGTAGTGTGTCTTTACTGAGCAGTGTTTTTACTGTAGTGTGTCTTTTCTGAGCAGTGTCTTTACTGTAGTGTGTCTTTACTGAGCAGTTATATCTATGATTTTCTCCATAAGGCACCATGGGGTTTCACTAACTACACAAATAGAGACCTATCACTTTTGTTTGAAACTTTTTTCCGAGAAAATTCTATATAATATTAATTAGAATAAAATATGTTGTCAAAATTCTAAGTTTGGAGACAATCCGTTTACTTTACTGAACAGTATTTTAATTTTCTGCCATTTTCTCCATAATGGCTCCTTCGATTTCATTTTTTATGTTGGTAACTTTTTCGAAAAAAATTATTTTTGGGAGAGCTGGTGAGATCACGTCATTTTATTTACCATTGATATAACACTGACAATACTTGCATCAAGGTAGAGACAAGAGGCCCTGGAATTCTGGATTTTATTTTTCCTGCAATGATTACCAGCAACAAACCATGAATAACTTTTACAAAATAAATACATAGGTCATCGTGTTGAGAGCGTATCAATGGTTTGTTATAAACACACGTTTCTCCCATATTGCATTAGTATTCTTTAAGATAGTGTTGATTTGATTGCTAAATGAACATCAATGATTGACGCGGTCTCAGCTTGAACACTACTCAACTGAACTTGTTTTGCATGATAATGATCACGGAAATCTTTTAAATGGAAAAGTTGTTTCGGTCACTGCAATGTCAGTTAATTTTGCTAAATTCACTTTCGCTTTCTATGGCTTTCATCTCCATTAATCAGTGGTAGAAAGGGTTGTACTTTAAATCTTGAGAGCGTATTGTATGTGTTGTTAGAATAGCCATTATAATCAAGAATGTTTCCATCAGAGGGAATCGCTTGGAAAACAAGGCATGTAAAAAATAGTCAAATTTATAGTACTAGAAATTCCTGAAGTTTAGGCATACTATTAAGCGAACAAGGTAGTATTTCGAAGCTCTACCCGCCCACTAGTTCCGCAGCCTCAATATACTATTTACTAAAGCAAGTGAGGGTTTTACCAGGCGACACTTTACTATAGACTTCACACTGGTAGGATAATTATTTGAGACAATAAATTTCAATGTGCAATTAAGGTTCTACTATATATATATATATTCGTTTGGTGGGAGGGTGTCACCTAAAGATGGTAGTAGAAACTCTCTCTCCTATAAACCGGGGATTAATGTTCAATTATGCACTTCACGAGCCTCTTAATGTTGTATCAATGCAGTGGCGAGTTTATCCCCTCTGTGTGTAAAAGACTTACATAAATGAGAATATTCTGCAATTACAAAGCATGCAATGTTTTACAGTAGTATTTGTATACTAAACTGTTATAAACGATTATAATATTATCTTTATTTAAATAGTTTTTTTACCTTTTAAAATCTGAGTGTGAAACGTTCACAGGAGTGAAACGTTCAGTCTTATGATTTTGAACAATAAATGGATGTATAATAAAAACCTTTTTGGCTTCATGGCTCCCTTAAGAATGACTCCATCACTCAGAGCTCCCTTTGAGGACGACTCCAGAACTCAGCGTTCCGTAAATATTAAATAATTGAAAACTACTTATCTATTTTTAATTGTATTCATTATTTTTGTTAAATATTTATGCGGAATCCCAGCAAGACTTACTTTTAATACTGTTACTGATTGTAGAGAAAAATTTCTTGTGATGATTTGAAGGCATTAAAAAAAAAATTATTTGTATTTATTTATTTTTTAAATGCCATTTAATATTTACAATGAACAGAGAAAACGAATTAAAGATTTATGAAAAATAGGAAAATCAAGAAATTATAATAATTCTCATGGTTCAATGAGAGGAATGTGTTTTCAGAGAGTTGCGTAAAAAAAAAAATTCTGAAATATATCTTTGATTATTAGTAAATAAATTTGATTATTTCTTTAATTGTGATAGCAAAAATGTTATCTAAAAATGAAGTAACTATTAATTCTTAATAGATCTCTATGTTACTTTTCCAGTTTTCAAATTTAATTATTTAATTGAATCTATGAAATTTCATTTTATTATATCTAGTTTGTTCGTGGCACTTGATACAGCATCTCACAGACGTTTCGTGAAGCTTTGCTAAAAAGTACATCGCTGGCATATATAGTATCTGTCTGTGGGCCACTTTGTCTTATTAAAATCCAAATATAACAATTTTCAATAAATCGTAGACAATGCAAACATGAAATATATCAAAAAATCTTGCACCTTATTCTTCAATCTCGCAGGAAATCGTCACAAAATGACTTTCTGCCTTACTAATTCCGGTATATGGCCTCGTAATACCTTGCAAAACTTACATCCAATCCCTCCAGTCCAAAATATCCAACGCATCGTTGATGCTCCTTGTAGATTTCTTTAACTGCCCATACAGATCTGAAGAATTATTCTTCCACTGATTCTGTGTATAAGTTTACAAGTTTACTAAGCCAAATTTTCACAAAGATCTCCTCGCACTCCTCTTCGACTTTGTTGCAACCACGATTAGAAAGACAGTCTTACTATACAGGGTGACCAGAGTTATATGCTCCACCCACTTTTTTTTTAAACGGCGGGAAATTTCGAAAAAATAGAAAACACGTATTTAATCATTTTTAGTCTAGTTTATTTTCAGTGATTGAACCATTTTTTTTATACCCCAATATCCCGAGATACAGCATCCAACTTTTTTTTTCAAATGGAACATTATATTTTTTTTTGCATATTTTTATAGTAATTGAGCCTCTAAAAAAATTAAAAAAAAAAAAATTTTAAATCGGTTAGGTTTTTCAAAAGTTATGGTAATTTAAAATATGAAAAACAAATTTCAGTTTAATGTCAAAATTACCTTATTTTTTCTTTAAAGAAGCTCTTCAAACTGGACACTATCAACGGACAGGCAAGCCAAAGCTCTGGACTCCCACGCTCTGTTTGTAGCAGCACTTAGGTGGCAAAGTCAACATCTAGGCAGGCTAGAGTTATTCGACATTCCAGATCTTCGAATGAAGGCACGGGATTAAGGTTACTGTACAATTTATTTTTAGATATCCCCACAAAAAATGCACAGTATTATGGACTGATGAATCAATGTTTACCAACAATGGCCTTCTTAATCGTTGGAACTTTAGAATATGGGCTGAAGAAAATCCACAAGTTACCTTCGCCACACGCCATCAGGTTGTTTTTTCTACAAACGTTTGGTGTGGAGTTTTAGGAAACCAACTAACCGGCCCATACTTCTACAGAGGGAACTTAACTGGTGAAAGGTATCTAACTTTTTTAAGAGACATTTTGCCAGTTCTGCTTGAAGATGTTCCTCTAAAACGTCGGCTAGATATGTATTTTCAACAAGATGGTTGCCCGGCACATAATGCGAGAAGTGTTCGACGTTACCTGGACAGAAATTTCCATGAAAAGTGGTTAGGAACTCATGGTCCGATCCAATGGCCGCCTCGATCTCCGGACTTAACCCCAATTGACTATTTTTGGTGAGGATATCTAAAAAATAAAATGTACAGTAACCTTAATCCCGTGCCTTCAGTCGAAGATCTGGAACGTGGAATAACTCTAGCCTGCCTAGATGTTGACTTTGCCACCTAAGTGCTGCTACAAACAGAGCGTGGGAGTCCAGAGCTTTGGCTTGCCTATCCGTTGATAGTGTCCAGTTTGAAGAGCTTCTTTAAAGAAAAAATAAGGTAATTTTGACATTAAACTGAAATTTGTTTTTCATATTTTAAATTACCATAACTTTTGAAAAACCTAACCGATTTTAAATTTTTTTTTTTAATTTTTTTAGAGGCTCAATTACTATAAAAATATGCAAAAAAAAATATAATGTTCCATTTGAAAAAAAAAAGTTGGATGCTGTATCTCGGGATATTGGGGTATAAAAAAATGGTTCAATCACTGAAAATAAACTAGACTAAAAATGATTAAATACGTGTTTTCTATTTTTTCGAAATTTCCCGCCGTTTAAAAAAAAAGTGGGTGGAGAATATAATTCTGGTCACCCTATATACTGAACACATAATCTAATTTTATCTAGTGTGTGTTCATATGGAGGACCGTTGAGTTGAGACGGAAATAGTCTAATGTAAAAACGGCTATTATAAATTGAGTAATAATCAATGTAAACTGTAATTCTGGTTTTACTAGTTTTTCATGATTTTTCTCCAACGATGTGAAAATGTCTCCAACGATTTTCTTTCAACAACTTATACATTCTACATACATAAATACCTATCACTTTTATCATGATCTACCAAATCTTTGGATTCATTAGAAATTTCCATATGAGCATAATTTTCGTTTCCATAATAATTATGTATTACTAAATATATACAATTTTCTGCTTTCTAGGAATATTTTAGGAAGGAATACATTATTGAGAAATATATCCTAATAACAGCACAAAACTAACGTAAATAGGCATAAGTGATGCTAATAGAGGAATAGTAACAGAAATGAAATGACCATGATTGAGTCCGTTAAATCATGGGAGCAAAAGAACGAAAAATCAGACACGAAGATTTCAGACTAAATCCATCAAGCAGAAGTGCGATTTTACTGAAGAGTGTTTTCAGTTTTACACAGACATGGCTCCAACGATTTTCTTTAAACATCGTATATTACCTACACACACATACCTATAACTTTAATTTTAAACATTTTCCTTAGGAAATTGATTTTAGTTGGTTGTGAGAAATCTATGTCTTTCAATTTTAAATGTTAAACAGGTTTGTTGTGGTCGATTGGGCCCGGATAGCTGGAAAGCATCAGCGATATTTTCAGTGATCACGAATATATTTCTGATTTCTTATATAGTTTTGTTCGATGTTATTGGCGCTCTTTTGTGGATCTTGTTGAAGTTTAATCACTTCAACTATATGGGTACATGCAACCCCTCTGTGCCTCATATGGGTATCTATCACCTCTGTATTTAAGTTAGGGCTAAGTAAAAATATCCAAGGTCCAATGTTAATTGGCCAATTTTATAACTGTAACATCTGCAGTCAGAGCAAGTCGTGCGACTATTCCACACCTGATTGTTTTTCTTTAAAGGAAATGGACGATGGTTGAGGTTAAAACGCTTTACTGGCGAGGTTGTCTTCATCATTCCATAACGTTTGCTTTTCGAGTTGAGTAAGGTGTCTCTTATAGGGTTTATCGAGATGCGATGAGTTCTTTATGGTTAAGAGATTATGCATGGATATGGTTAAGTAAAGCCTCGACACCGCTATAGTGGAACAGACTAAGAAGAAGAAGATGGTTAAGTAAGGGATTTTGCACTCGTTACCTTTATTCTGCATTTATTGAACCTGGATTCAGGAATAAGTAGATAAAGCTGCATTTACAGTTTGTTGTAGGTAGGGTGGGGGTAAAATTATTAGTACCTTCTCTTTGAGAATACTTTTATGGAGTTAGCCTTAAAAAAAAGAAGAAGTAATAAGATTGTTTTAATTTCACTGTTTACTTGGGAACTGAAAGGAGTATACAAACCTTAACGAAGTAATAATGCATTTAAGAAACATTTTCTTAGAGGTATGGCGGTAATGTTCTTCAACGACTTAGAAAACTTGACCACTCGCCTGGTGTTGAGGGACAAAGTTGAAATAAATAAATCACGAAAGTATTACCTCCCGGTGAGTGGGCGACTCTCAAGATCTACATGACAATTTTTAACACTGGCAAGATTTTATATATATATATATGTGTGTATGTATACATATATATATAGATCGCCGACGAAATCAAGCTTTAAAGAACAGTGGTCCCGTGAGAGCCTGCGGACGTGTCCGTCTTTCGAACATACAACAACTAATAATAATAACGATTTAAGTTTTTAGAATGACTAAACCGAGATGATATGGCGGGGAGAGGGTTATCTGGAAAGAGTCGCAGGCCACGTAGCCTCGGTTAGTCATCTAACCGTTCGGAGTACGGCAGACATCCCTGTAAAACAATCCGCCCTGTAGATGCACACGGCAGATTACAGGCCTCATAGTACATAGGAAGAAGAAAAGAGGTTAGGAAGAGATAGAAAATATGAGAGGCAAAGAGGATAGATATGAAACATTGTAAGAGTGTATAACAGAGAGAAGACATATTTGGTTTATTTATTCGTCGGCCTGGTTGGATAATACGAGACTGCCATGCAAACTATGGCTCCCACAGTACATGTGCTATGTCTAACCCTTCTCCAGTGTTTTACACTCATCTATTTCTCTCTTTGTTTCCTACCACTAGTCATTCCATCTCTGTTGCACTGGTCCGTACCTCTAGTATAAAGCCTCATTGCCCAGGCCAAGCATGTTCTGTCCGCTCGTTACCCCCTCTTAAGGGTACTTCAAAAGATCGCGGATGTACGCCGACTAGGAGAATCGGCATGGGATTTCTTACTCACTTATTTTTTTCGTATATATTACAATTTATGTAGAATTTTAATTTTTTTTTTTATCTAGTTTCATTTCGGATTTGTCCAATACAATAAATAAAAAAAAATGGTGTAAGACCCTCATACGACTTTCTCTCACTCCAATGAATACAATTTCATTTTTAAAAAAATTCTTTTAAATTGCAATGTTTAGAAACTTTTAGAATACTTGGCTATAAAAAAAGGGAGTAGGAATTATACAAACATACATACATATATATGTATGTATAATCCATTACCTGGGTGTACACTGTGGGCGTCCTTTGTCTTAAGAACATCAGTTTAAATTCAAACGTAACTGAGAGGGTTCCAAAAATCCTCTAAAATCAGATTTTAGAAAAATCGCACTTCCAGTTAAGCCGATTTTCTTCAAACTTAAACTTCTTTTAACGTACATTAATGTTATTATATAGGTAGTAAAACAATATATTACACTGAAATGGTACTTTAGAGGAAAGATTAACGCTACTGTACCCCCCCAGAAACCCCCCAAAAAATCCATTTTTCCGGGCAATTGTTACAAATAAAAGTGATAGATATTTAGGTGTATAGATAGCAGCTTGTTGAATTGTAAGTTCATGCGGTACTATCCTAGTATCCATAGTATGGAGATGGCGGCCAACGGTGTCTTTAGTACTGCAGCAAGCGCACGTGTACTAAGGCAACTTGTAGGTAGTATTTGACTCGAGATATTTCCGTAAAGAACTTATTCCTATTATTATTATCATCTTATTTCATGTAATTAAATGAATATATATTTTATTTTGCCATTCTTATTGCCTGATAATAGCTCTTCCATTTTATCCAATTCAGAAACTAAGGTAAAATTTAGGATGTGTTATCGTGTATTGTGCTCCAAAATTATAGTAAACTGGACAGTGAAACAGAAAGTGACATATGTCATTATTTCGTTGGGAATTACATACAACTGTACAATCTTTGTCGGGATAAAAATTGTGTCTTATTACATTTATAATATAAAGAAGGGAATCTTTGTTTAATTAGCCTAAGCTGAGCTTTTATTTAAATGAGTTTTACTCTTTAACTTCTCCTAAAACAAGAGAGAGCTACTCAGGCAATTGTGAAGATTTAATTTTTGATTCAGTAATTGACTCGATATCAGCACTATCAGGGAATTCTCCAAAGATTTAATCAAATCCCCTTTTAAATTCATCCATTTACCAGTATACCAGTTTCCACAAGTACAAAGTAATCAGGGGTGGAGTGTCACAGAGCCAGAAAAAATAAACTTGACAATTCTTTCCAAGTAAATTGTGGTTGTATTGAGAATGTAATTACTCCAATACAACGAATTGAACAGATAAATCTTAGTCACCCAACAGGGGCGAGATTAGCTTAGAGGTAGCGCTCTGGACTCCCACGCAGAGGTACCGGATTCGAGCCCAGCAATTCTGTCTTTAAATAGCCTCTTTAGGACACTGAATATCCGGTGATGGGCGGTGTTGTCTGTAGAGAAGAACACTGTTCTTCAGTACCGAGACGTATTCGGAGATGCGCTGAGAATGCACCACTGACCACAGGTGTTGACGCGACATAATTAAACAACAAATCGCAATAAGAGAAAGTCTTATGAGTGTTCACCACCATTTTTATAAATAAATATGTAAATAAATAAAAAAACCTATGGCGCAACAATCCAGAAAGGACCAACTCAACGCCAGGCGGCGATATATTGGTGGACGTATGGTAAGCACGCCGCAGTTTATTCCCGCACCGTTTAGTTCCGGCCTTCGCTACCTAGGGCGCTACTAATTGTAGCTTCTCATTTTTTCTCACGATGCTGGGTCAACACTGACTTTGCCCTCTCGGGAATCGAACCCGGAATTCTCGCAGCAGAGGCGAGTGCGATAGCCACTAGACCAACGCGTGAGGACATCAGATTTTTATAGCTTTTCCAATTCAATTGGATGTTGGTTTTCTTAATTTAAATTTGAATTTTCTTAATTTAAATTTGACAAATTTCTTAAACATTTTCAATCAGATTTTTTGATTTTTATGGGTTGTGATTCCAACATATTTTCAGAGATGCTCTTTAAGAATCAAGGATATTATGGAGACATATTTAAGATTTTCAGGGCTTTGTTAAGAAGTTATAGTTTTACTTCATTTGTTAAAAGGTAAAATATTTGATGTATCAATGAAGTCAATGCCCAGAAGGAATCTTTATTAACGTCGATGTTTACTGCTGCAGAACCAGTTATTGTTGTAGTATAACAATAAATTTCTTTTACAGCAGAATTAAATGATATGAGTGTGCAGTTTTGAATGCGGCGGTAATATAAACCTTTCCTGTTTTTGTGTTGATAAAAACATAAAATAAACTTATATTTTGCTTTTAGAATTCGTTAAATACTAAAGGTGCACTGGTTAAGATGTACGCATCATTGTTACTTCTGACATTCGTATACTTTTTACTTTCTCTCACTCCTAGTAAGAGGAAATATTGCGATCGTGTCAAATTTGTGAAATTGAGTTTTCAACGGAAATACATGTTTTGAGGCCTCCTCAGTAAAAAAAAAAAAAAAAAAACTAAAATTTTTTTAACGCACGGTCTGTTTATGCGTGTGTGAACAAAATATCTCAAACACGAATAATTCCAGGAAGATCTAACTTGGCTGCTGTTTAGGCTTCACCACGGCATGTGAAATAATGTTTAGGTCAAAATCTATTAATCGTAAGGGCGAATTCACTGAAGGTTTTCCTTTTTAGTGTCTCACGATTTTCTCAACAAATAGCTCCAACGATTTTCTTTAAACTTTGTATACTGTCTACATATCTACATTTCAACGTCTGATCAATAATCCTAGTTGAAAGAAGATAATTTCACTGGAAGTGCGATTTTACTGACATTGTTTTCTTTTTTCGTCGAATTTCTTTATAACGGCTCTAACGGTTTTCTTCAAACTTGATCTGATTTAACGTTTGTAGCTCAATCACATTTATTGGAAGCTTTTTTAGGAGTTTAATTTTAGGGGGTTTCTGGGGGAGTAGAGAGGTCAGGCTTCCCTCGAAAGTGTTGCTTTATTATAGTTTAGTTTCTCCATCTATATAATGTACAAGTTCTAACTGCAATGTTTCAAGTTTCAATTCAATGTTTAAGACTAAGTCTGAAGAAAATTTGTCAATTATAATTATGAGCAATATGAGGGGGGGGGGGTGTAGAGCAGGTCGTGTGAGTGCTTCACACCAAACTTTCCTTTTCAATGTATTTTAAATATAAGCGATAGATTATTATGCAAATTTGCTTTAACTTAATGTATTTATAAATGTCCCTTCCATAGTCATTGTGGTGGCACCGCATTGGTTGATTGAAAAGTTACAGAACTCTGTTAAACTTAAGCCTTACCTTGCTTCATTAAATTTAATTAGGGTTTCCTTAAGTTAATTAAGCATCCTAACTTTATCTTAAGCATATTTACGTTTTATCAGTTGATTTTAGTACAAATATTGAAAGATTAACGATCGAATGGGGCTGGAAGGATGTGGGGTTTTCAGATATGAGCGTTATTTGAGGAAGGGAGGCGTGGAGAAATTCTAACCCTCTTTACTTATATTTGGATATATAAATATCTGCTCAAGAAGGAAGACTTGCAAATTTAATTAAAGAGTTTTGAGATGCTGCTATCTTGGGTGCAGCCAGCACGGAGAGGACGTACGTAGCCTTAGCTGTGGGGTGGGCGAGAAAGGGAGTCTCCAACCCTTTACTTCTACTCCTTCTCCTACCCCTTGCTCTAACGCTTTACCAAACCCCAACCGCCCCCGTTTGATTTATTTTTATTGCCAGACTTTTAGTTGTCATTAAGGGGTTTTTTAGCCCTTCTTCCCTAGGCTCTGGGTACCACCCATTCCGCGGATGTACAAGACCCGCCGATGTCTACTTTGCATTACACGCTGCCGGTTTCCCTCGCGGCCAAACACTCCCCCACTCCCGGTTTAACCTTCCTAGCAAGCCTTTAAACCAGCCCTCCGCCTCCATGCACCCCACTTACTCTTCATCACTAGTTCTCCTTCTATCTGAAAAACAGCCGTTGATTATTTCCTTTAGCTGTGGGTAGCTTGAAGAGTAAAGTAACGCTATCTTATGCTACCGTGTGAAATATCTGTATTTTGCTTTTCCCAACGATACAACCCTTTTTCTGCCTTTAAACCAAAATCATGCCAAAAACTTCCCTCTTCATTCTAAAACAAACATGGTCCCTTACACTCTCATTTTATCTTTTATTTAGAGAGAATGGTTTTCTATTCATCCGCAAAGACTTACCTAAACAATACCGTACAGCCTCTTAGTACCAACCAACTGAAGATATTACACTTCCTTTTTAATACCCATACTTAGTGATCATTACAATGCACCTTTTCATTCTCTTCATACCACTATAAAATTTTAAACTTTAATATATAAATTTCAAAAAGTGACTTCCAGTTTTTGTTATACAACTGTAATAATGAGTAGAATAGACATTATTTTCAATAGCGGTGCTCGTGATTACACGTTAGCTGCCTTATTTTCTGTTCCTTTTAGTATTATTTGATACATAACAGCTTGAATACATTTCTTGGAGGTACGTTTAAAATTTTAAATACATGTGGTGATGACAAAGGGAATATTATGAAATTAGAATATTATCGTCATTGATATAACGGAATATTATATTTTAATTGTTTTATGTAAAACGAAATATCTCAGGACGCTCAAACATGGTACTTCGTTTAGGTACTTGCACCCTAACTGGCTCGCAATTGTCAGACAAAATTTATCAATCAGAAGAGCGACTTTATTGAAAGATTTTTTCCAGTTCGGCTCAATGATTTTCTTCAAGCTTGGAATGCTAAGTGCACAGATATAATCCTATCACTTATATTTCAAACATTTTTCAGAGAAAAGTTGATTTTGAAAGAGTGTTCTGAAGAATCAGTGACGTTAATTTTGAAATGTTAAAATTTGCGGTTGTGCAATGTTTTCGCGCTATCTTTTGGATTAAATAGTAAACACATTCAGTTTCTACATGCCATGTGTGCTAACAATACATTATATCCCTCACCACTACCTCTATACTACTTATATTAGTGTGACTGAGTAAAAATGTCAAAGTTTAAAGAAAATTTGTCAATTTTATAATTTTATTAGTAAGAGAAAGACGTATGAGTGTTTCCAGATTTTTTTTATTTTATTTCATACGCGTCAATACCTGAGGTTATTGGCGTCCGGACCCTCCTTACAGCCCCCATCCGAACAATCGTCTGTGACTAAAGACAACATTGTCCAAGGCTGGACGGTGAGATGCAAAGGCTCCTAGGAAAAAATATCTAAGATCAGTATTGCTGGACTCAAAGCCGGGACCATAGCGTGCGAGCCCAACGCGCTACCACCGAGCAAATCCCTTCCTTAATAGTTGTTATTAGTTGGTGTTAATTCTTTACATTACTACGATAGTTTAAAGTAAATACATGATCTCTCGATAAATATATAAAACTAATAATCCTTAGTTAGTAGACAAGAAACATAGATATCGCGTGTAAACCTGTCGACCGAAATAAAGTATTTCATTGTCATCCGCAATAAAAGAGGCCACAATTTAAAATCCTGTGCTTTTAACATTTCAGTATCAGATTTTTATTACTTTCATAAGAGAAATTATAACTTTCGTGTCAAATTTTTGAATATTTTTGCCTCAAGTACTTGTTTTGAGGTCCCTTAAATAAGAAAAAAGTTTTTTAGTTATTGGTTAATATATGGAAGTATAAATAGCAGAACTCAACAATAAAAAAATTGCAGAAAAGTAAAACTTTACGCTAGGCAATGAGGCGGCGGAGCGCCTGGTCCGGGACGGTTCAATCAGAGCACTTATCGGGCCGGAGCCGTTCTGTGGCATCTCAAGATGCCTCAGGAGTACATCCATCAAGACATGGATGCAGGACCGATCAAGGGAATGGTGGGTCAAAATCTCAGGCCAGAGGCAGGCGAAAACGTTTGTCCATAGCCACTCGCGCAAGCTAACTGCGGAATTACTCCAATTAGGCCGGGTGACCATAAGGATAGCAGTTGGCGTTCTCACTGGCCATTGTAGACTAAATAAGCACATGCATCGCATGGGCCTGGCAGCGGATAGCCTGTGTAGGTTTTGTCAGGAAGAAGAGGAGACGGCGCTGCACGTGGTATGTCAGTGCGAGGGGCTGGTCTGCTAAGGTACCGGCTCTTTGGTAAAGAGAAGCTGGTGCCAACAAGCCTCAGCCGGGGCCCCCTCTCGGACCTATTAAGTCTTTTAAGGCAAGCAGGACTCGAGAGGGTGCTCTGATGGCAGGTGTTCTAATTGACCACCTGGGAGCCCTCCCCCAATTCCACAGTCCAGTTAAGGATAGGATCGGGGAAGGGCCTCCAACTAGGGGGGTGCCACAATAGATCCTTGGGGTGTCGCGGTGGCGTAGGCTGAAGAGCCAATTCCCCCGTTAGAATCTAATCTAATCTCTAAAACTTTACGCTCCATTTAGAAATCACTTGAGAAACCGGCTAGTTTTTGTCATGAACTGGAACTGCAAAGTTACTGAAAGGAATCATTTTCATTATTACAACAGAAAAATTACTATTAATACGTATTTAATATTTATCCCAAAATCTGACTTCACTGATGTCTTTGAACGGTCCACGAAATAATCCATGCAAGGAGGCTCCCAGTAGTAGGCATGAGAACCACAGCATTATCTATCTTTAATTAAATCGCCTAATCGGATTAAACGCTTGAGCTTTACATACAAGCATCCGTCAAAAGCGGATTCCATAAGTGGATTCCTTTAGCACACGGAAAATAATCGACATAACGCTACTTTGATTCATTGCAAGAAAAAGTTTAAGAGTACAGAGAAAGCGAAAAAAAACTGCTGTTTTATTAATAAACTCTTATGGAAAAGTTGTTAGAATAACTTGGAAAACATGCGAACAGGAGTTGCATGAATTCCATTGTTCAAACAGCGGCCATATTTGCTAATCTTTATCCCTTGGTTTCCCCCCTTGTAAGGACGGCCGAGTTTCTACCAAAAGAATACAATGAGATTATTTTATTAATTGTCGTTAGAAAATGGTGGAAGAGCGGAAGAGCTGTAAGCGCACTGGGTAGTAAGGCAAGAGAGCAACGTTACAGCAAGTATATTTATTCTGGGGTTTTTCATTAACTCCCTTGTAAAGCACATACGCCGGCTTTTTTCGTCTGACTCCCTCGGTCCGGTATAGCAGCCCCTTGATAAGACCGGAGGCCACAGCCAACCCCCTTACTCTCTTGCTCTTTTCTGCATCCTACCTTTTGTAAGCATCCTACCACATCACCTCTTTTTCTCTTTATTTCTCCTTTCCTATGGCTCGTGTTTGGTCTTAAATATTTATCCTAAAACATACACGCCTTCTTTCATTGATCCTTACTGCTTTTGTTTATATAGCTGGTAAAAAGCAATGCTGCACATATAATATACATATTTACCAGCTCGTGCAATCTGTCCTTTTTTTCCTCATTTATGAGCCAATCATTTTTTGAACATTTACTCAGCCTAAGTAAGAAATATGAGCGTGGTTGCCTTATAAAGAGAAAATAAAACTAGGGGATAACCAAGGGTGGTTGTAGGCATCTATATTCGTGGTAACATCGACGCTCTCGCTAATTTTACAGCGCAGTAATTTCCAACTTAACAAGGCTAGGATCACAGTCCATAAACAAGGTTTAAGCTAAAATTATTCAACCGAATTCTGGTTTTTACTTTCTCTTACTTCTAGAGGAATTATTGCGATCGTATTATTTCACCGGAAATAAGAGTTCAGAGGTCCCCTGAGTACGAAAATAATGTTTTTAGTTGTCTGTGTGTAAACAAAATATCTAAAAACGAAAAGTCGTTGGAACCTCTATCTTGATATTCCGTCTAGGTACTATTATCGCATCTGACAAGAAGGTTTCAGTTAAAATCCATCAACCAAAAGTGTAACTATTCTCTTTAAACTTCATGCAATATCTACATACCTATCATTTTTATTTTTTAATAAATGTTAAACATTACTGTAAGTTACCATTTCAGTATATGAGTCTTCCTAATAATAATATACATTAGAAGCATTTCTAGAATTTTATATTTGAAGAAAATCGGCTAACCGGAAGTACAACCTTAGAGAATATGTTTTTGAGTATTTTGGAATTTTTCCGAAAATAACCATTGCGATTTTATTTGAAACTTAATGCGCTAACTGTACTGAAATAAACGGTATTACTTTTATATGTAACACTTTACTGCAAAATGTGGTTTTAGGGTGTTCTGCGGATTTTGAGGCGTTAATTTCATTATGTTATTTGGTTTGTTCCTTGTTCTTGGCGCTGTCTAGTGGATAATACATCTACTAGCTGCCTAGGTAGGCACTTGTTCTATGTCTAAGTTTATGTTAGCTAAAATGAGTAAACTTTGAAGTATGATAAAGAATAGTCAGACGATAATGGCTTATTTATTGGATTTTATTCGCGGTTATTTGTACAAATCTTTGATTATTACCTTTGGTTCTACAATTAGTAAAATATCATTATTATGAATACCGTGGAAATCCTTTGAATAATATTTACTAACGATTTTCCACAGTTTGTTGAGACATTGATTTTTTTTTTTTTTACACACTTTATGGCCGACTACACTTAATGTTAAAGAAAAAAAGTTCATGCATCGTTAAACACCATTACTTTATTGTGAATGCGCCTATAAGCAAGACATCTTGCCACGCACTGTGACTTAAAATGTTTAATATTTTACATTTTATTATATTATGAATATTAAAATAAATTGATGAAGGGGATGTTTGCTTTTTTGTTCAATCTGCTTGGCAGAGCATCTTAACTTAAACATCCTACACCACTGAATGTTTGATTATTAACTTTTCCCACAAATAAGTTATAATCTGTATTACTCTCTTACTATTGACGTTCTCTTACTACTGCCGTAAGAGAAATTGTGGCAATCGTTTCAAATTTTCAATATCAAATTCTAACCGGAAATACGCACGTTTGGAGTGGCCCGAGTGCAATTTTTAGAAATTGATCTGTGTGTGGTTAGCATCACACAAAAAGGAAAATTGCAGAAAGTTCAAACTTGATATTTCGTTGAGGTTATAACTGTGGGCTCGATATAAAGTATTGGTCCAAATCGGTAACCAGTTTACTGAATCGAATTTTTAGTTTCTTGTGATTTGTCAAAAACGGCTACAACAATTTTCCATAGGCTTGCTAAATCAACTACTATTATATGAAAAAATGTTTCGGGAAAATTCATTTTGGGGTGTTTGTGGGGGGGGGGGGGGGGAGGTAAGGAATGAAGTTAGGCTCTCTAATGTGCCATTAGCGTAATAAGATGGGGCAACTCTGAAATGATTGACATGGAAATATTGCGGAGCAAAGACATTCCAAGATCTTCGTAGAGGACTCTTTAAAAACTTGCACAATTTGTTTCCTTGGAGATAATAGGGGATCCCAAAACAACAATAAGGTACAATAGTATATCTGAAGAAAACAATTTCGAAAATTTGACGTGTAAGAAAGTATTATTCATATAATTAATTAACAGCGAATGGTGTGGAAAATATATATACATAGAAAAACAAAAACAGCAGTTTGGAAAAAAAAATGTCCGAGTGGTTGGTGTGTTCAATTTTTTTAAAAAAACTATGTGATTTTAAAGAATAAACTTGAACCGTGTGCTGGCTGAATGGTTGTTAAATTAAATGTGTTTTGTACTTCAAAATTAATGGATTAATAAACGGCAGATTAAACTCTTCTGTTTGAATTCTCCAAGAATTTATACTGGATTGTAACTGACGAAAAAGTAATAAGCAAACGCTGAACAAGAAATAAACAAAATGGTTTTGTTGAGTTTAGAGAAAACCAGTAAGAGGTGAGATCCCCCACTAGCATTAAGCTGTTCTTTAATATATTTACTAAAATAAATAAATGCAAAGAATTACTTTTAATTTTTGTTTTTGAAAATTTACTTTGTAAAATATGGAAATATTATTGTGTAAAATTATAATTCTGTAGACAATCCGTCGATCTGCGAGTGGCAGCTCTAGAAAATGTTCAGTAAAACAAATAAATAATGAAATTGCTTAATTTCCATTAAAAGGGGAAAGGACGGAAGAGATGTGCAGAATGAAAGGGAGTGCTGGAACGAGTGGGAGAATGAATAAGAGAATAAGAAAGAGTGAAGCGGTCCCTTCCGCCTCCACCAAAAAAATAAAAATAAAAAAATGTCGGATGATGTTTAGAGTTGGGCAAGGGTGAGGCGCTGGTTTTTGAGGGGTTAGCAGAATACGGTAGAACAGATGAAGGGATGAAACGCTGGTAGCTACTGTGTGCTACAATTGTTGTACAATTCTGTCCCTCGGGGCTACCTTGAATAAGAAAAAAGGATCAAAGAGCAATTGAAAATGGACACCCCCAAACTCTCTTTTCGATTCCTGACAACTCTAAAAGAAAAAATGAAAGTGGTCAATACGTAATATATATATACAGGTAGAGAATGTATATATACATGGGTAGAGTAAAACAGTAGTCACCCTAGTTATTTCTGTTAAAACTTGTAGGGTGAACATGGTGTCAATCAAAAGATCTGCTCATCTCTTTGTTTATTGATCTTACGTAACAGGGTGTTTTAAATAAACACGTATCCATTAATAGCTACAAACTGTTCCTTGTAATTAAATTTGACAACTTTTTTGTAATTGTTTATAAAAATAGAGAAACTGCAGACTACGAGGTTGGATCCACAGTTTTGTCCACGTTCAGAGATAGTGATAAAATAGTGTTGAACAATAAATAGTTACTAGGGATGAGTTTGGTTTAGAGATCAGCTGGACTATGACGCGAAGTCACTCTAAATTGTCACTTTAAATTTTGTTATGTTATGAAGCTCTCCGTTCATTTTTTTTTTTTTTTTGGTGAAGGGCGACCTACGGTCTATTGTGTTGTGCCCCTAGGTAGCCTAGGCTAGCCTACAGCACCCTTTCAACCTCTCGCCTACAGCACCCCCACCAGGTTAAGATATTTAATGAATCCTAATATCCTGGAGGGCTCCAGGTAGGTTGTGTTTCCCTCCTCCTCCTGTAACTTCCCAGGTTCCTAAATCTTCTCTGAATGGCAGCATCGCAGTCCATTAGGAGATATATTGGAGTTTCCACCATCTCCTCACAGAATTTGCACATGCTGTCACTCTCTAAGACCAGCTTCGTCAGGTGTCCCCTGAGACTACAATGCCTCGTGAGGAAATCGTAAGAATGGGGAGCTTATTCTTATTGAGGCTGCTGCATGCTTTCGACCTCCCTGGATTATAACTCTCTAAGCAGATCATTGCCAGCCTCAGTCCTGGGGACAGGCAGTACCCGAGTTGACACCTCCTTGTTTCCTCCTCCATCTTGAGTTTCTGGTGTTCAACACCATTCACATTGAGATAGCTCTATCTTCCTAAGAGCCAACAAATAAAAAGTACGCTTCCCAAAATATTTATATTTCAGTACATGTCAAGCATTAAAATCATTAAAATAAGAGAATCTTGTGTGAATATTTTATACCAGACTTTTCTAAAATCTATTGTTTATCATATTCTGATGTATATTTGGACCTATTACTTAAAAAAACACTCTATTGTTCTAAATTTATTATTAATTTTATTAATTATCCCATGCAATGGATGACTAGAACGTCTAGTTTATAAGGAAATTAGTCACTGCAATTTACTCCGCAATCCATTGTAAAGAACTTGGAAGGAAAACAATAGATGATGTCTTTGAGAGTATTTTCCAATCTGCATCAAGGCTATAAATTTTATATATATATGTATAGAGAGGGGGGGGGGTGAATGTGTATGTGTGAGAAAGAGAGGGAAAATGCCACAAGTTCTATGAATATACTGAACATGGGAACAATTAAGGAATAATTTTATTTTCAATTGTTTGCTAATCAAAGTATGTTTGATACGGCTTGTTCTATCTGATACCTACAGAGATCAAGATAAATTCAATTTCCTTGCCCTTAGAGTTTTATACAACATTCCTAAAAAAAACTCACACAATCAAACCTTTGTGAAGGTAGTAAGTATTTATATTGTATTATTAGAGATACTTGTAACAAAGCAATATATTTTCAGGGATACTTATGTTACTTTTATAGATATAAACCATAAAATATATTCATATTCTCTAATGAATATAGATTTATAGATACCCACTGGGGATATCCTAGCACCACTCTGGCTTTTGAACGGATTTGATCCCATGAGAGCTAAAAATATTTATCACAAATTTCGCATGTTCCAAATTTGACGCATAACTGATGCAGAATTTGAAGGCCACTGTCACTCCTAACAGAAAGTGATATTTATAAATGATACTGAATTTTTAGTGAGAGTAACGGTGAACGAGGATTACAATGGCCCACCTGTGACCTATTTTATTCTATTCTAGAACCCAGGGCATCCTAAGGAAAGTAGATGCTCTTAGGCCACAGAGGCTCACTCTGCCCCCGAAATAAAACACCCTTTCATCAGCTCTTTCTCATTAGAAAACAAGTGACAGATCCCTCTCGGCCATCTACATAAAATGATACAACAGCGATAGGAAGAAGACAAAAGTTAAGGAGTTATGATTAACACCTCCCGAATAGGTCAAAGGTCGAAAGTCCACAACCAGTAGAAAATACGTGGTGTGGATAACTATGGGTTTTCTCCCGTATAACTCCCTCTCTCTCTCGTGAAAGTCTCTTTCAAATGGTTCCATACCTGCACAGTGTAGATGCACTCCCAAGGAAAACACATATAACTACCAATTTTTTTTTTTTAATTCAAGCCGCGTAAACATCTGAGGTCATTGATGCGTGGACCCTTCTCAGTGCTCTCCCGGCCCTCGAACAGACACTCGTTACAGCCAACACTGTTCGCCACTAAATAGTGGAACTGTGGAAGCTGCTAGGAAAAGAAAATCTAAGGGCAGCACTGCTGGATGGACTTCAACATGGGACCTCCATTGGGTAGTCCAGTGCGCTACCACTGAACTAATCTCACTAGTATTGAGTCTCACTTTTATTTGATACATTTTTCTGGGAACATTAATTTTTGGGTGGTTCTGAGGGCAGTAATGTTAGCTTCCCTGTAAAGTACCATTTCAGTATAAAGTAGAATTCCAATTTTGAAGAAAGCTTGGTTAATCAAGTGCGACATTACAAAAGTAATTTTTTACTTTTTTTTCAAAAATCACTACAGCAATTTTCATTAAACTTGGAAAATGAACTTTGTACATTAAACTGCTTAATTTGCAGTAAAAGAAGAGTAAGTTTCTTACTTTTAGTGAGAGGAAGTATTCCGATGCTGTGAAATTTTCGAAATTGAATTTTCGCCGGAAATACATGTTTTAAGGTCCCCCCCCCCTCAGTTTCAAAAAAAAAAAAAACAGAAAATCGGAAGCTCAAATTTTGTATTCTGTTTATTACTACACCGCATCTGACACGAAGGTTTCATATAAAATTCATCCACCCAAAGTGCGACTTTATTGAATGGTTTTTCGCGATTTTCTCGAAAATAGGTGCAAACATTTTCTTTACCTTCCTGTACTATGTGAACATAATATGTCTATCGCTTTTATTTGAAACATTTTGCTGGAAAAATAGAATTTTTTGAGAGTTCAGGACGACAGTAACGTTAAAATTAAGATAGAAGCATTTGTAGAATTCCAAATTTGAAGAAAGTTGGTTAACCGGAAGTGCGACTTCACGGAATGGGATTTTGAGTTTTTTTTTTAAATTTTCCTCAAATTGTCACTAACTGCACAGGTGTGTACGTGTGACTGTTATTAAAACTTTATTTCTGGAAGAATTGGCTTTAGGGAGATACGGATAATTTATGTTTGCATTTAAACTGCCTGTGCAACCTTTGCGTTGTGGCAGAGGACGCTACCATACAAGTTACACTCTTATGGCAATTCCAACCATGTTTATAAAACAATGCAATTTTTTAAAGAAAAGACGTTCAGAAAATTGTGTTAATTTGCAGTAAGAGAAAAAGATGTTCCACATTTTTGTACTTTCTCTTACTCCTAGTAAGAGGAAGTATTGTAATCGTGCAAAATTTTTGATATCGAGTTTTCACCGGAAATATCCGTTTTAAAGTTACCCTGAGTCCAAAATGTGTTTTTTTAGAAAATAGTCTGTGTGCGTATTCGTGTGCGTGTATTTGAATAGTATAGCTCAAAAACAAAAAATCGTAGAAAGTTTAAACTTGATATTCTGTTTAGGTATCATCATGTGATCCGACAGCGGGTCATCTATCAAAATTCCTCAACCAGAAGTACACTTTACTAGTTTTTTTTAACTTTTTTTGCAATTTTCTCAAAAATGGCTGTGTCTATTTTCTTGAAACTTGGTATATAAACTACACATACAAGGAGCTACAACTTTTATTTGAAACGTTTCTTCAGAAAAATTCATTTAAGGGCAGTTTTGGGGAAGTTGCTGGGTTAGGTTTTCCTCTAAAGTGCTATTTCAGTTTACTATACAATTCTGTCATCTAAATAATATTAATTAGAATTAAATATGTTGTTGAAATTCAGAGTTTGAAATAAATCGGATGACTGGAAGTACATTTTTACTGAAATGTATTTTTCAGTTTTCTGGTATTTTCTCGAAAACGCCTCCAACGATTTTCTTAAAAGCAGGAATGTAAATTATAATATGTATATTATACATATAAACAGCTACAACTTTTATCTCAAACATTTCTTCTGTTAATGTCATTTAAGGGGCTTTTAGGGGAGGCGTGAGATTATGTTTTTCTCTAAAGTGCTATCATAGTTGTATTATACAATTCTATCATCCAAATAAAATTAATTAGAAATATGTCCATATGATGACCATAATTCTGAGTTTCAGGAAAATTAGTAAACCGGAAGTTCGCTTTTACTGAAGTTTTTTCAGTTTTCGACGAGTTTCATTAAATGTGGTACACTAATTATAAAATTTGTCAATTACAATTTTGAATACTGGAGTAAGCGAAAGTTGTGTGAGTGTTTCACACCAATTTTTTTAATTTTTAATCGCGTCCGCCAGGGTAGAGGCGTAAATAAATACATTATGGCTCAAACAATGAATACTTAGGAAGTTTGGTTACCTCTTCAGTAAATATTGCGGTGTATTTCATTATTTTTGGATAACTGGTTTTTTCAATTTTTTCCTGTCTCTCATATATTTTTTCTTTTAATTCCCATGGTTAATTGGCAGACGTATAGACTCCTGGAACAGTTGACCTTGTATTGATTAAATTTGTTTTTTTTTGTGTTTTTTTTCTGTCTCTTTCTTTTTGGTTTCTTTTCAATCCAAGGTAAATGTGCCAGTGGCAGTTATAAACTGTTGGTAACTTCTAATGTATCTAGCTTTGTCATTTTCTTTTATTTTACCTCGATAAATAAAAAAGAACTTTTGGATTTTGTATCTCTTGTTATTTTTTTTATTCAATAGGTTTTTAACTTTTATAGTATTTCTTTTATTTTTCCCAGGAATTTCCTGCTGAATACGATCGTTCGAATTTTCAAATTTGTCTTTTATTTTTACACCGGAACTCTGCGAAAAATAATGTGACGTAGAACGACTTTCTCTTATAACGATTAATCCATTAATACCACGACAAAACTTCAAATTCTTACTCTGCTGCCCTAATAGAAATATGGAGTTAGTGGGGGAAGAGATTCGTACCATTGGCAGGTAGTGAGTGATAACATTATAGTCCAGAAGACAGCGCTTATAATAAGGTGACCATGCGCTGGATTCTATCACCGAGTCTCGCGTTTGTAGGTGTCCAGGATTTTCCAGTTTATCCTGTTTAAACGAAAATCAGTTTTCTTTTCTCATATTTCTAGGAACAGATCACGTAGCGGATACACATTACAGAGAAGGGTTTAGCTTAGTGAAAGCGCACTAGACGCCTTTGCGGATATCCGAGGTTCGAGTCGAATAGTGCTACCTTTAGATTTCCTCTTCCTAGGAGCCTCTCTCCTAGGTGATGGACAGTGTTGTATGTTGTTAGAGAACACTGTCCGGAGGCCGATAGTACACTAAGAAGCCACTGAGATCTTTCAGGTCGCAGTACACTATTCTTTAACACAAAATCTAATCTAAATGCATAATATGATTATTAGTAATATCAATATTAATAATGTATGAACCTCGGACAGATCACAATTACATCTAGAGACATTACAAGCTATGATAATAATCAAGGGCAATTCATGGAAGATTTTAAAGAAGAAAAGAAAAATAATGACGAATTTCTTTAAAAAATCTACTTTGTTGATAAGTGAATTAAAAGAATTAATTTGTACAAATTAACAAAATATTGTTTTCTATATTTTGAATGTATGTAAATTCACACTTGTCCCCCCACCACCTGTGTATTTATGTTAAGACAAATGAGTAAAATTTGAAGTTTAAAGATTAAATTTGACATTTTATATATAATTGTATTTATAGCAGTAAAAGGAAGCCAGATATTTCATACCAGATATTTTCTATTAAAAATTAATCGAAAAAAAACCCTTCCCACGGCATTTTCTTCCGGATTGAACCGAACCGATGAACAATAGTCATCCTAGCTTATAACACATTCACACACCCCATTAACATTTGAAATCTAACGTCACAAATTCCTCAGAACTCTCAGTAGTAGTTAATAGATGAGTTTAAATACTTAAGTAAAGAGATGAGTATTTAAATACAGAAGTAATTAAATAATATAGCAAAATTGTTCCAATGAAATTGATACGTTTATATCTGTGCAGTAGAATCAGGAGCGCTATAATTATTATAATTTCCATTAATGCGTAATATCATCTAGTATATAGAGTTTAATATAAGAAATTGAAACATCTCTTATAATCATGTTGGGATAATGTGCGCGTTTGTATGCGTGCTTGCGAGAGAGATAAAGCGTAGACCCTAAAAGAAAAATAAATTAAAAGATTTCAAGATCATATTGTCAAAATTTATCAAAGGTAATCCAAATTAATCGTTGCCCCTCCATACCTATGACTGAAAGAGGAATTCTCTCGTTCAAAAGAGCAACCGGCATCATATACCATCCCTCACCCACCACAGAGCATCCATATCGTAGGCCTTATGGTACGCTTGTTATTAAAAAGATTGGAAGGGTAGCTTCAAGTATTTAGATCGCTTTATCACTTATCAGAAAGTGGTGGTGGTATGAGAGGAAGAGAAAAGGAGGAGTAGATTGTGCTGGCTTCCTGCAAACTACTATGGTTGAACAAGGCGTGGAGCTGCCGAGGGAGAGCATTGGAATCGTGCGGTATGCGGTAGCCCCCTCATTTAACCTCGAAGTTTTTGTGAAGGGAGAGGGGACATGGAGGGTGAAGTTTATACCGCAAAAATGTCGGGCCTAGAGATCAAAGAAAAGGGCTGTTGTTAATGAAACATCCAAACATCGCCGCCAGGGAGTTCCACACAGATACAAGGTAAAAAGGATAAAGATTCTGTAGCTACCCTTCATTGACGATCCTAAACCATTTGCTGAATGATTTTAAAAAATTAAATGAAACATGCTTTAAAGATTAAAGAAAAAAAATAAATAAAAACTTGCCTTTTTACTAAACACACTTATCTTATTGAATTATAACTGATGTCTTGCGTTTGTCTCCCTTCATGGAACACTGATTCCTTTGAACGAATCAATTCTCAATACTTTTCATGATTATTTACTTCTACTGATTGAAGAAATCGTAAATATAAAAGATGGTTAGTCTAATCAATGCTATCTGGAGCACCACAACCTGTATCAACCCTTCGCGCAGCAGCCCAATTAATTTGAGGCAAGTCCCGGAGGTATGCGTTCAGCAAGTCGCCGTTCCCACCTAATCCCAGTTTCGGCATTTGCAGTTCTTTCGTTCGCTATTATATTTAGCATTTTCACGCAATTTCCGGTAAAAATTAAAAGTAAAAAGAAGAAAATAGTTTAACCGAAACTGCAACATTCCACATAGGTTTCCATGTATTTTTGGAATTTTCTCAACAAGGGCTACAATCAGTTTCCTTTAAATTTGGAATGCATACTGCCTAGGTATAGACCTATCACTTTTATTTGTACATTTTTCTAGAAAAATTGAATTTGGTTGGTTCTGGGGGAATTCAATTTAAGGCTGTTATAAGGCAATTTCAGGTAAATAAATATAATCCACACCACCTTTTCTGTTTATAAGGCAAATCCAAACATATAGAAAAATTGTCCCTTATAATTCTGAGAATTGTAATAAGAGAAAATCGTGTGACCGTTTCCCTTCGCATCAGATTTATACTTTCTCTGACTCCTGGTAAGATGAAGTACTACAATTGTATCGTATTTTAGAAATTGCATTTTCACCGGAAATACTAGTTTTGAGGTCCCTTAAGTACGAAAAAATGTTAGCGAATAGTCCGTATGTTTGTTTGTGTGTATGAACAAAATATCTCAGATATCTCAGAAAGCTAAAACTTGGTATTCCATTTAGTCACTACCACCGTTCCTAAATTTACCAGGGATCTTCTGAGGCGTAGCCAAAGGGACATAACGCTAATAGTGAGTCTACTAACAGGGCATTGTAGGCTGAATAGGCACATGCACCAGTTACTACTTGTAGATAACGCGGTATGCCTATTCTGCAAGGCCGAGGAGGAATGAGGCACGCCCTCCTCTTCAGTCAATCTAATCTACTACCACCGTATCTGACACGAAGGTATCGCGCAATAGCCACCAACAGGAAATTGGCTATATACAAACTAAACTTCGTATACTATCTACTCACAAATACCAATCACTTTTATCTGAAACATTTTCTCGGGAAAATTGATTTTTTGGGGTTCTGGGGGAACACTAGCGTTATGCTTTCCTCTAATGTACCACTTCAGTATAATATATGGTTCTACCATGTATATAATATTAATATACGTTAGCAGCTTTGTTAGAATACCAAATTCGATGAAAATCGGTTAATCGAAGGTGCAACTTTCAGAATAGATTTTTGAGTTTCCAGAATTTTCTTGGAAAAGGCTAAAATGATTTCATTTAAACTTGGAATGCTAACTGCACAGATATAATGCCTATCAATTTTATTTGAAACATTTTTCCAAAAATAAAATGTCTACTGGATTTGAGGAGCGAAATTTTAAATATTAGATGGCTTTGGTTCAATATTATGGGCGATCTCTTCTGGAAAAATCCAATCACTATCTACTCATGCTGCCTGTGTACATACTTGCCTCCCCTTCAAATTATAATCTATATTAGGACAAGTAAGTAAAATTTTTGGTTTAAAGGAAATTTGTCATTTGATGAGATCTTATATTGACGGCTGTAAGAGAAAGTCGTGAGTGGTTCACAATAAACTTTTTCATTTTTATCAGTCTTCTAAACTTGCACATTTCCAATGAAAATAAATTTCTAAAGTTTGACAGGATCCTTTTTCTTGGTAAAGAAATAAAAAGCCAAAAAAACGTAGATAGTGAATGTGTAAACGTAATACGTGTGTGTAATATTATTTGACTTCATTTGGCGACTGTTTTCGGTGGGGAGTGAGGTTTAGCTTTTTAATTTAAATGAAAGCAAACGTCTGTAGAAATGCAACCTTGGATTAACTTCTAATGTGAAAGCACTTTCATTCTTCTGAAATCTTGTATTACAATGCAAACCCCGCTCCACACTTCTTCTTTATCTATCTATATCCATTATACTTATAGCATTGATTAAGTTTTAAAAAATACATATTTCAATAAATAATTATTTATCTACACACACATAAACTAGTTATTTAATTAAATAATTTTTTTTGGAATCTCAAGATTTACCGACCTTTTTATTTTCTCTTACTCCTACTAAGAGGATTGTGATCACATCTTATTTTTGAAATAAGGTTTTCACCGGTTACATGTCTTGAGGTCTCCTGAGTACGAAAAATTATGTATCTATTGAAAAGTTTGTGGATATATAATATATATAATAATAATAATAGATTGCCTTTATTGCTAATTTTAATACAAAAATCATATTAAACATTTCTCATTCAGTAAAGAAAAAAAAACCCTGGTTTTAACCATCGGGGGAGGGGGTAAAAAATAATTTTCCTAACAATTTAGAACAAAATTTAAAATTTTTAAAACTTTATTTTTTATTTATTTTTACAAGAAAAACATCGTTTTATACAACTTATTTCAGATATATTACAAACAAAATTATTGTTGAATATGTGGATGGGTCCGCAATGCTTATGACATCTTTATATATACTGAGTATAACCTTCCGCCCATATACAATACAACCAACAAACCAACAAGTGTGAGTGTAACAGAAACATTACGTTGAAGTGAACTCTCTATACGAACATTAAATTTTAAATTTGCTCTGTCGATGGCTGAAAATCCGAAACCAGGAACGAAAGGAATATGCATGCTACGACGGATAAAATACAAAACAAAATTATTATTTAACTTTGGCTCGATGTGACCTGTTGACTGTAAGCAAACACACTGTGTAATCTCATCTATTATGAGAATTACATTATTTTTAATAAATTTTGCCCATAAATCAATACAGCTCTATTATATTTTACAATTTTTTGCCAATCTTTTCCATTTATTATTATTATTATTTGTCTGTGGGGAGGGAAACCCTACGCTATCCAAAGCCACACTGGGCCCCCATAGAAAGCCGGGATAAAAGAGAAAGCATCCATAGCTACCCCAAGAAAAACAACAACAAGCTGGGTCTATAACAAAAATCCAGACCCGTATCTATCCATCTAAGATTCACCGCAGTCCGAATAAATCGGACAATAACCTTAAGCGGAAATAGCCTAAGCTCTTCCACAGACATCCTATTCCGACCAAAGGTCCTGAACCTAATTTCTTCACAACCCAAGCAATCAGTCTTAAGCTGGATGGCTTAAGCAGTCTTAAGTCCTCCTCTGTCTCACAGACTCTACAAAATGGGTCCGGCATGAGCCCTATCTTTTCCATTTAAATAATCCATTAAAAAAAATTATTCTTTGATATTATTTTTTGTCCTCTTTAAATGTAGGGCAAATCGCTCAGGAAATGCAGTATAGACTCTCTTTCATATCTATTGTAAATAATGTACAGTTTTGTACGACGTAGCATAACTTTTTATAATTTAAGTTTAGTAGTTGAGCTCTCACTTTTACAATATTAAATTTATCATTAAAATAAGATAAATTATCTTTTAATTGGAAACCTAAATGTTTATGAGTTAAACTGTATGCTGAATTTCTTGCTCTGGAAATGGCTGATTCTGTCACTGTTAACCCTTATATTTTCCCGGACTTAAATAAAGAAATCATTCCATTTACCAAAATAATTTTGACTACAATCAAATATTAAACCGAATTCATTTTTAAAATATTATTTATTCCTTGAACCAGTAGATGTTTCTTTTCTATAATTTCATTTGATAAAAGTGTAGGATTCTATGACTGGGTAAACTTAAAGTTTTTTTTTATTATATAATTATGATGCATTTTTAATATAAACAAATTGTAACAGCGAAAATTGAGTTTCGATCGAGGTATCATATAGGAAGTATATTATATGTTTATATTTATATAATTTAACAGTTTTCATGTGGGTTCTGGGGGAATAGTAACGTTATGTTTTGCTCGAAAGTAACTTCTATAAAATTGATGGTTCTACTATATATAGTGTTAAAGATACATTAAAAGCATTGCTAGATTTCCAAATTTGAAAAAAAAAATACTGTTAACTAGAAATGATACTTTACAGAATTGGTTATTTAATATTTTCGAATTTTCTCTTACACGAATACAATGGTTTTCTTTAATCTGGAAATCCTCATTACACTGATACAAACTTTTATTTGAAACGTTTTGCCAGAAAATCTGATTTTAGGGGATTTGGGGGTACCTGTCGGTTAGGTTGACATTTAAACGGCCGATATAAGCTTGAGTTGAGAGAGAGGGCCGTTCCTCCTAGTTACAACACTAAGTTATGCATGAGAACCCCCAACACGTATTCATGCCGAGCCCAACCAAACGTTTTAAAACATAATAATTGTAATGAAATAATGTTGAGGTAGGCTGCTTTACAGAACTATATCACTTAATTATACATCATGGTTAATCATGTGCAGTTTGAAATTATCTTCTCAAAAATATCTTCTCTAAAACCAATTTTTTGGGAAAAATGTTTAAAATTAAAGTGACAAGTTTAGATTAGATTAGATTCTAACGGGGGAATTGGCTCTTCAGCCTACGCCACCTACCCCAAGGATCTATTGTGGCACCCCCCCCCTAGTTGGAGACCCTCCCCCGATCCTGTCCTTAGCCGGACTGCGGAATTGAGGGGGGGCTCCCAGGTGGTCAATCAGAGCACCCTCTCGAGTCCTGCTTGCCTTAAAAGACTTAATAGGTCCGAGAGAGGGCCCTGGCTGAGGCTTGTTGGCACCAGCTTCTCTTTACCAAAGAGGCGGTACCTTAGCCAGACCAGCCCCTCTTACTGACATACCACGTGCAGTGTCGTCTCCTCTTCCTCCTGACAAAACCTACACAGGCTATCCGTTGCCAGAGGCCCATGCGATGCATGTGCTTATTTAATCTACAATGGCCAGTGAGAACGCCAACTGCTATCCTTATGGCCACCCGGCCTAATTGGAGTAATTCCGCAGTTAGCTTGGGCGAGTGGCTATGGATAAACGTTTTCGCCTGCCTCTGGCCTGGAGTTTTGACCCACCATTCCCTTGATCGGTCCTGCATCCATAGCTTAATGGATGCACTCCTGAGGCATCTTGAGACACCGCAGAACGGCTCCGGCCCGATAAGCGCTCTCATTGAACCCTCCCGGGCCAGGCGGTCCGCCGCCTCATTGCCTCTGTGACCCGAGTGCCCAGGTACCCAAACCAGAAAGACCTTATTATGGCTACTAATTTCCTTGAGTGCACCTAGGCAGTCCCACACCAGCCTTGAGCTGATCTCCCACGAGTCAAGTGCCCGCAGAGCAGCCTGGCTATCCGAATAAATGACGACTCTGGAGTTGTACACTCCCCGTCTTCTTATTTCGGCGGCGCAGATAATAATCGCGACTAGCTCCGCCTGAAAGACCGTAGCTAGCCTTCCCAGGCTCACCGAGATATTACATCTCGGATGAGCCCCGTACACGCCGGCTCCTACTCCATCTTCCATCTTGGACCCGTCCGTGTACCACATAGATTCGCCTGTAATTGGCGGCCCGTTCTTCCATGCCCCTCTGTCTAATATCAAGACTTTGAAGGGTTTTTGGAAGTCGTACCTAGGAGTCATTAAGTCCTTAGGCAGACCCAAAATCGGGTCCGCCTTCAACTCCTCCCATAGGTCTTGGTAATTTCCAGTATGCCTGGGATAAATAGGAGCTTGTCCCTGTTGTAGTCGTGCCACAACTGCTCTTGCAACGCCTTGGACGTGAATGTGGAGTGGTGGAAGGTAAGTGATAACTTTATATGTTTGCAGTATGCATTCCAAAAACAAAGAAAATTTTGGCGCCTTTTTCGAAATAATTCCGATAATCCCAGAAACCTATTCTGTAAAGTGGCACTTGAGGTCAACCTATTTTCTTCACATTAGGCATTCTAGCAATACTTCTAATGTAGGTTAGTATTATATAGCATGTGGAACCATACATTGTACTGATGTGAGACTTTGCTGCTTCCGCCCAGAACCACTAAAAATAAATTTTTCCTGTGATAATGTTCAAAATAAAAGTGCTACTTACATAGTATACGAAGTTTTAAAAAACATTTGGAACCATTTTTAAGAAAATCCGTGATAACTGAAGAAAAAAAAAAATTCAGTAAAGTCCACCTGCGATTGGTTGATGGATTTCTACCGAAGCCTTCCTTCTAGATGTGGTGGTGATTCCTAAACGGAATCCCAAGTTTGAATTCTCTGCGCGTTTTATTTTTTGAGGTTTGAGGTTTAGTTCTTCACACAGACGAACACAATTCGCTAAAAATATTTATTGTTTGTCAACATATAATCTCTTAGATTTGACCCAATCCTAATGCCTTCCTCTAGCTGTACAAAGAGAAGTAAAAACCTTAAATAACATTATTTCAACCGAAAGATAATACGACAAAATTTGGATACATTGAACTACAGCCCGTTACGATCATGAGACTAGGTTTGCAACATTTAACCCAGACTTCTTCTTTATCGATGTTTATAAATATTTTGTTATAGTTGGCTGATTAGAAATGCTGATAAATGCCTTATAACACGATAAAATAAGGAAAATAAGAAGGCTCAAGTGTGAAAACCCTGAGGAATCATGGTAGTATGAAAATCTCTTCTGAAACGATTACTGTTTTTGCTTCGTTTTAACCCGAGTATTATCTGAACCATGAGAGAACAAACATAGTGCGATAAACCTATGAAAGCTTTTTTATAATATAGATATAAGTATCTCTGACGCTACACATAGATTCTGCATTAAGAAAACGATAAGAAAGTTAAAGGAGAAACTAAATGACCATTTTTACTTAAGGTAATGAATGGTGAAAAGGACAGACGGAAGCGGCAATACCTGTAATATATTTTAAAAGTCTAACAAATATTAGGACAACACAAGCGTATGCTCAGACTCCGCCTATTGATCATATTTTTCTGGGGAGGTCATCCACCTTAGGAAATGGGTATACAATCTTCCAAGCATCCTTTTCTCTCCTTTTTTTTGTTTCATTTATTTTTATCCTTCTCTTAAAAGAAAAATCATTGTATAAATGATATATTACCTTCTCTCTCCTTGAAAGAGGAAGTATTGCGATCGTACCAGATTTTCGAAATTGAGTTTTCACCGGAAATAGATGCTTTGAGATCCTCTGAGTACGAAAAAAATGTTTTTAACCAATGAAAATATGTGAAAAATTAATAATAATATACTTTTTAAACAACACAAAATAAACATTTGTACAGCAAAACTGAAAACACAAGTATACAACCCGTCAGCCGGAGGTTAATGTAAAACAAAACCAATTTAAATCCAAATACTAATTGAACCAACAAGTTTCATATTACTAAAAACAATAAGTGACATCAATCAAAATGTAATAATTGCACAAAGTAAATTAATTACTAATTTAATTTAAGAAATTAATACTGTTAATTAAATAGAAAAATAAACTTTTATCAAAATTACATAAATCAAAGAATTACATAAAACAACAAAATCTTATGATACATAAATAAATTGCAATAATACCAAATTAAGTTACATGATGAAAATTAACAACAATCAGAAATTAAATTTCTGCACCAACTAAAAACTGTAGCGCCAAGCAGACCTAGCGAAACTTATGAGACCATGACGGTCTGGAGCATTTAAATAATCTCTCAGTGAACTCACCGCGAGGTTACGGACACCCAAATAACGTAATCGAAATCCGTCAGTATAGGGCAGACTGCGAGAAAGTGAACGATATCTTCTCTAGCATTTAAATTGCATAGAGAGCACGTCTGGACATCCCTCTCCAGCCAAGAAGTGTGATTCAGGTATAAAAGTTCACCTCTTAGCTTAAAAAGCCATCGCAAATGCTGAAGTGTATATGTCATATTATCATCGTGCCGTTCAAAGGGAAATAGCTTTTCATTTGGATCCAACTGTCCATAATGTGAAAATCTAACGGATACCCTAGCCGACGCAATAACTTCCTCCCGATGAACCGTTCTAATCTTGACTATCAGAGCTGCCAGCTCAGCTCTCCAACACTTCCAGTCATTAATAGAGGAGCTAAACACACAGTCATATGTCTCTCCGCCAACCTTATCCAACTACCAAACCAATAGGCGTTCTGCTTGATTACGTCCAACGCCAAAATTCTGGGGAGTCTAGATTGAGGCAGGTTCAACATCTTCAGACAGTAATTGAAATGCATCCTTAAAGTAAACAACAACAGTAAATCCACACCCGTCTCCACATAGAGCATATAATTGGGGGTAATACTAGGCAGTGAATACAGTTTTTTAATAAAAAATCTGTTCTAACACCTCATAGCGTTGATAGCCTGCCTATTGCAGCCCCATATCTGAGCTGCATAACAGGCAATGGACCTAGACAATGAATTAAACAATAAAAACTTTTTGGAAGAAGGAACCACATTTTCAGAGATTAGGCTCGACGAAACGCTATTAACAGCAACCTTAGCTGAAACCACATCCTCCTTAATATGATTATTAAAACAGAGACGAGGTGTGAGAAGTACTCCTAAATACCTGTATTTATTCACAACCTCGATTGCATGCTCACCATATACACACCTCTCCTTAAAAGACAACCTATCCCCTCTACGGAATACCATGATCTTCGATTTGCTTGTTTAATGGCAAGAGAGAGAACACAAGCCCGACCGAGAGAAAACAGACTCTCTCTGGTACTCTCTGACTTGAGCAGGCTAGAGTGAGGAAAACCTGTATATAAGCCAGTGAGAGATCTAGATATCTATCTATCAGATTCAACCATACATCGCATCGTGTCATATCTTTACTCCCACGTTTTATTCTATAAAAATCATTACAAGTCCAGTGCAGTTTGTGTAAGCTTATAGCTATATTATAACAGTGTCTTCATATCTCGTCTACTTAATCAATCCCAATTTCTCTCCTCATCAACTCCATTATACTTGTGAAAAATTGAATTATGTGTGAACAGATGTACTACCAGATTGAATAATTGGTAGATGTACGACTTTACAGAATAAGTTACCGAGTTTTTTTAGAATTTTGTGGAGAACGAACACCGGGATATTCTTTAAATTTGATGTGTTAGCTGTGCAGATATGAACCTATCATTTTTATTTAAAACATTGATTTAATGGATTACTGTGAGGGAATATTATTTTAGGGAATTTTTGGTGTTAAATGGTTCACTGTTGACGCTATCTACTGGTCTAAAATGTAATCACATTTCTCTACCTGCCAAGATTAGTGTGTAGGTACTGATCCCCCGCTACCTCCATATTTATTTAGAACAAATACTTAAAATTCGAATTTAAAGAAAATTTGACTTACACATAATTGTATTAACAGCAGTAAGAGAAAGTCGTGTGAGTGTTTCACACGAGAATTTTTTTTTACTGCTGTAAGATTTTCGTAGTTGAGTTTTCAACGGAAATACATATTGTAAGGCCCCCTGACCAGGAAAAAAATATTTTTAGCGAATGGTCTTGGTGTGAGTGGGAAACCTGAATTTTAGATGGTGCTAAAGAGGTGCAACATTCGACATTCCTCTTAAAGTGGCACTTAAAATGTTGTAGCGTTCCACCACCTGTAAATTATTAAAAACAACCCAATGGTTGTAAAAATAGCAAGTAAAAGAAAATTTAATAAATCAATAGAAGTTATCTGTTGAAATATAGTAAGATGAAGTATGTGAACGTTTCAGATCAGATCTTTTTCTCCTATTACAAATTTGAAAATAAAACAAAATAATCTGGCGTAAAACACTCACACGACTTTCTCTCTTGCTGAAACTATTATTATTTTAATCCATTAAATTTTCTTTAAACTTGCTATGTTTACTGAACGTTTAGCTAGGCTTGCAATACAGCTGGTGGAGAAGTATACTTGTTTACCTGAATCTGACTTTATGGCAACGCCGTCTGTCTCATCACCTTAACAAAGTTTATAATGGCATTTAATTTAAACCTACTCACACATCCTCTAGAATAGAGCTTCTCAAAGTGGGGATCGCGGCCTTTTAGGGAACCTTAAGATGTCGGTTAAGGAGCCGCGAACAAACAAGATAAAATAAAATGAAATTTCACAGATTCCATTAAATAATTAAAACCAGAAACAAAACAATAAGATTTAATAGATAATTTTATTTAAACTACATTTTTTCCTATCATAATTCAAGAAATAATCAAATATTACTTCAAAAATTTGATATTTTTATGCGACTCTTTATAGGCACATTCTACTCATTGAATTGGTAGAATTATTTTTATTTAATGTGGAGCGTCCGTAAGCAGAATCCGTCCGTAAGCAGAATAATGAAATAAAATTTTAATAATCGTATGTAACTGTACAAAATACGTAAAC